>NBZC01000055.1:0-93559 GCA_002245345.1 Scheffersomyces stambukii
ATCACATCCTCCACCTCCCCATCCTCCACCGCCCCCACCGCACCCCAACACCCGTCGTACCTCGACAAGTTGAACCTCCCCCAGGTCACCGCCAGGGCCACCATCGTGGGGTTGGCCATCGGGTCGGTGGTGCTCGTGTCCAACTTCCAGTTTGGATTGCAGACGGGATGGGTGTCGATGATGTCGCTTCCGGCTGCCCTTTTGGGGTTCGCCATCTTCAAGGCCACCCCCTGGTCCTCCTCCTTCACCGACGTCGAGAACGTGTTTGTCCAGAGCGTGGCCGTGGCCGTGGGCACGGGGCCTCTATGCTACGGATTCATTGGCATCATCCCCGCCATCGAAAAGTTCCTCACCGCCGACGAGTCGGGCTCCGGCCAGCCCATCTCGTTCTCGCTTGCCCAGTTGATGTTGTGGTCGATGGGCCTCGGCCTTTTTGGGGTGTTCTTTGCCATTCCTCTCCGTCGCCAGGTGATTGTGCGCGAGAAGTTGCCCTTTCCGTCGGGAAGCGCAACTGCTACGCTTATTTCGGTGTTGCACGGGTCTGACATGTACGAGGACGGCGAGGACGACGTCAAGCCGGAGGTGAGCGACTTTGAAGAGGCGGCGGCCTTGGGCGCCGATTCTAGCCCCCACAGTCACGGACTGGGCCCCTCGCGGTCGCCTTCGCCCCTTCCTTCGTCTCACGATGGCGCCAGCGGCGACTACGTGGCGAAAATGCACTCGTTGTTGGCGACATTCTCGGTGTCGGCCACCTACACGGTGGCAGCGTTCTTTGTGCCTGCGCTCAAGAAGCTCCCCGTGTTTGGCACCCACCTCTCCGACACCTACGAGTGGAACTTTCAACCCTCGCCGGCCTACATTGGCCAGGGGATCATCATGGGCCTCCCCACGGTGTCGTACATGCTTGGGGGCGCCGTGCTTGGGTGGGCGGTGCTTGCTCCGCTCGCTAAGCACCGCGGATGGGCTCCTGGCGACATCGACGACTGGATCGACGGCGGCCAGGGGTGGATTCTCTGGGTCAGTTTGAGCGTGATGATCAGCGACTCGTTGGTGCTGTTTGTGGTGGTGAGCTACAAGTCGTTGTCACGGGCCTACGAGGCCATGCGGTCCATGCGCAGGTCCTACCCCGGGGACGGGGTGCAGGCGGTGGAGTTGCGGCAGGCGCTTTTGGAAGACGACTCGTCCAGCAACGACGACCCGGCCAACAGCACCTACGACAAGCACGGGCTCAGGTCCCACCGCCGCAATATAGTGCCTTCGGCTGAGATTCCCGCCCGCCACTTGGTGCTGAACAAAACCACCTTTATGGGGGTGGTGGCATCAACGGTGGTGTGTCTCGTGTCGTTGCGGTTGGTGTTTGGCGACACCGTGCCGTTGTATGCGGCGTTTATCGCCATCGTTTTGGCCATGTTCTTCTCGATACTAGGGGTACGGGCCCTCGGCGAGACCGACTTGAATCCCGTGAGTGGCATCGGCAAGTTGTCGCAGCTAATCTTTGCTTTGGTGGTGCCCGCCAATCACCCTGCCAAGGTGCTCATCAACTTGGTGGCGGGCGGGGTCGCCGAAGCAGGAGCCCAGCAGGCAGGGGACCTCATGCAGGACTTGAAGACTGGCCACTTGATGGGGGCTTCTCCCCGGGCCCAGTTTGTGGCCCAGATCATCGGCACGGTGTATCTGGTGTTTCTTTCCTCCGTTATGTACAAGGTCTACAACTCGGTGTACGACATCCCGGGGAAGATGTTCCGCATCCCCACCGCCATCATCTGGATCGACTGCTCGCGTCTCGTCACCGGCCAGGGGCTTCCACCCCGCGCCTTTGAGTTCTCGGTGGTATTTGGCGTGGTATTTGGCGTGATCTCCCTCTTGAAAAACACCATCGACAAGTCATCGAAATTTCACCGCTATCTCGTGTATTTGCCCAGCGGCGTAGCGGTGGGTATTGGCATCTACAACACCCCAAACTTTACCCTTGCCCGGTTCATTGGTGGGGTCATTGCCTATGTGTGGACCAACCATTACGGCTACTTTGCCCAAGATAAGAGCGATTGCACAGGGATGATCATCTTTAGCAGTGGGTTAGTCTTGGGCGAGGGTTTGCTCAGTGGGTTCACCATGCTATTGACCAGTCTTGGGGTGAAACATTTTTAGATGCAGAAAGAGCAAACAGCAAACAATCGGGCAGTGACATTATAGATATTGCAATGCATAAGTTAATGATGCAATCAGAGAGAATGTGAGTGGGCATATTGTAAGGAATCTGGCGATGAGGACTCCAGCTTGGATGAGGAGAATCTTGTAGAAATAGTGAAGAAGAAAGGCATGATAATGAGCCGTTTCGAGCGTAAAAAGAACTGAGAATGAATAATGTCCTTCTAGAGAGTGTAGAAAATGAGAAATAGTACTAGAGGATAAAGTAGTTAGCATGGGAATAGGTTCAGTTGGGTTGGAAACCAACTGACAGATGTAGAGATGAACCACAAACACTCATTAAAATAGTAGAGAAAGGAACATGAACAAAGATAATACTACGGAAAAAGAAAAAGTAATTAAACTGCAAGAAAGGAAAAGGGGATAATAACAAAATACAGTGAATTCTGGATATCAAGTAGAGGTGTAGACAAAAGTACAAAAGAAAGAGAGCTATAGTGGAAAGAACAAAAAACAAAACAAGCAAACATGAACAGAGAAGGCACGAGGAAACAAATACTAGACAAGAGGAGAAGCTAGATAGAAACCAAAAGTCTCAATATGCAAGATCCAAACCATATGGAAGATCGAATCATCAAACAAAACTAAATGGCATCATCAATGCAGAGAGTATAAGCGCTGAAACAGATCAACCAAAAGGAAATTAAAGCCAACCAAACTTGGAACGCCTAATACAACCAGAACTGAGGCCAGAAACAAATCACAGACAAAATAGCAAACAATCCAGAAAAGAACAGCCAGAATACAGAAGGACTCAGAAGATAGGAGAATTCATTGCCAACCAGAATACATAAGGTATATAGAATAACAGCTGGAGTACCCAAGGAAAACAGACCAGAAAAGCAGACAAGCATGCAAGCAAAAGACAAGCGAGAACATCAAAAATCAAGACAAAACGGGGCAATTCAGATAAAATGAGTCAATCAGAACAAGATAATCAAGTCTATTATAGTAATGAAATGGATATCAGACAGGGATTCAGACAAATGCTGAGACAATGTTCAGACAAATATCCTGATACTCAGACAATACATGATCAAGGAATTCAGAATAGTTGTTCAAGACATTGAGATAATCAAGACACTCAATCAAAATATTCAAAAGTTCAGATAATTAAAAATCATTCAGAAGTTCAGACAATCAAATCATTCAGAAGATGAGACAATCAAATATTCATGAGTTCAGACAATCAAATCATTTAGAAGTTCAGACAATCAAATCAATTAGAAGTTCAGACATTCAGATCATTTAGAAGTTCAGACATTCAGATCATTTAGAAGTTCAGATAATCAAATCATTCACACATTGAGATTCCACATTGGCATTCACAATTCGGACACCTAAATGACCTCCACATATTCAGACAACATCAACACATTCACACATTCAGACATAACGGTTTCAAACATTCAAATAAGGACAAAATTCCACCACCTCAATAGATAAAATGTATTTAACCTCTTTAATGAGGCCCATTTCTCTCCTTGTCAGCAGCAATACGCTGATTGATCAAGTAGATGGCCATCTGGATGGCACTTAACGACCCCGTCAACGTCAATTTACGAATATTAGTCAACCCCTTGCCTCCTCCCAACATGATGGATTGGCCACGGTCAGGTTCAATCTTGACGTACGAGCACCCACTATTCTCACGAATGTGCTTGATATTGTTTCCCCCTTTTCCAATAACAGAGCCAATATTGGCGTTGGCCACAAACACGTCCTGGTTGAACTTGTCCGGCGAGGGACCAGCCTGGATGGGAGGGTTGGTAATAACATCACCAACAATGGTGTTTCCGTGTTCGTCAGTATACAGGTTTTGCGGAGCCATGGACATCTGGTTGATAGAATTCAAAGGGCTGCCACCAGACACCCCTGTAACCGCCGAGGCTATTCCCCCATAGTGCTGTTGGGGGTGGATGGCGGGCTGGAACATCATCTGGAAGTCATAAGGCTGTTTGTGGCCGTATGGTGCCACCTTTTGTTGGTAAGGCATGGGTCCACGTCCTGGCGCCTGCCCTCCTATCCCCATCATAGGATTGGAGATGGACATGTTCATCATGTTGTTGTTGCTGTGGTGGGGGAAGTTGGCAGGATTGTAATACACCACCTTGTTCTTCTTAAGGGTGTCCCGGTGTTCCAAAATCACTTGAGCAATGTAGTAGATGGCAATGTGGATGGCATCACCCACCCCTGTGACTGATAGCACACGGTCGGTGGAGTATGGCAAGGGCTGTTCTGCCGCCTTGAGCTTGGCAGCCGAGTTCTCTTCAATCTCGCGGAACTTACACCCTTGTTTGCCAATGATAAACCCAATCAACGGGTGGGGCACGAGAACCTTCAAGTTGTATTGCTGACTGCGCATGGAAGCTGGCTCGTCTTCGGGTTCGTCCAAAATGGTACGGGTGATCAACCCAAATGCACGTGCCACGTTCTCGGCAGGTCCCTTGACGGTGACGATACGCTCAGGCACCCCCTTGATGTTGTCGCTAACATTGATACGCACATTGGCTTTGTCACGGATGTGGTTGATCTTCTCCCCCTTCTTCCCCACAATGCAGCTCGCTTCCTTAACGGGGCAGTACATCCTGAACAGTATGTATGTAGGGTCGCTTTCGCGCTCGCGATGGTTGGACACTGGTTTTGACGATGGCGACGCCAGTGAGCCATATTGGTCGTGGGGTTGATAGTACTGATCGGGATCATGGGAAGGGACGTCGTGCGAAGACATCAGAGGATCCTCTGGCACCTCCGGGTCGATGGGGCCATGACTATTGTGGGAAGAAATGTCGGGAATGGCGGTGTCGTCGTTGTTGGACACGGTGGGGGCGGTCTGGGACTGTTCTTCTTGTTTTTCGAGCAACTCCAACTGTTCCGAGTCTAACGCCACTCGTTTGTTGAGTTGGTCGTCTGAGGACGACTCGCTGTCCTCGTTCTTCCGCTTCAATATGTTGCTGGTGTCAGACATAGGGGGACGGTGGGGATGGTAAGATAAGGAAAGAGTGGTTGGCAAATTTTTTGTTTTCATGTTGGTTTTCTTTGGTTCTAGCACGAGAATGGACTCAGCAGTGCGGCGAGAAAGAAATTTGGTGCGCTTTGCTGATCTGAAATTTGCTGATTTCTCGCTACTCTTGGCACCCGTTCTCGCTAATTCTGCCACCAAATGTCAACAGCGTCCTTGGTGCTGGTTTTTCTAGGTCCAGCTCTCACTATTTTCTTTGCCAATTCTGCATCCTTCTGAATAATTTTCACTTTTCATGGAGTTTTTACTAAGCTTTCTCGCTAATTCTTGAGACCATTCCCGCCATTTTGCGTCCACCTTGCTAATTCTGAGACCTACCTCGCTATACATATAATATTTCGCCACAAGCTTTAAATCTCGTCCCATCACCAGTTTCTTACTTGGACGTTATCTCAGCCTCTCGTCAACTCTACACTGAATCGATAATGCAAACTCTCTCCAGTCCCAATTTGTCCCATTTCTATACATATAACCTGTAATACTTTGTACACGATTGCTCTACTTCTGCTGAAGCATAAACTGTCTTTTGCGTTCAGCATCCCGCGCCTCTATATAGTGCTCGTCTCTCTTGCGCTCCACACGTCCCAAAAACTCCTGCTTATCTAAGTATCCTGCCTTGTTGTGGAGCTTCAATTCGTCGCCAATCTTGCGCTGGTCCACAAAACTAGCCCAGTCAAGTCGCGACTTCTCCAACGTGGACAACTTCTGGCGCTTGCTTCCATGGGCCAAAAACTTGTCTATCAACGACGGCCGTTTGAGCTTGATGCGGAGCTCCACCGTTTCCTGGGTAACAGGATCTTTGCGCACCACCGCCACCTGCGTTCTGCGGTTGGGCACGTCGTTGGCAGTGGCCGAGATCGAGCTCACCGAGTTCAAGTACGCCTTGGCCTCCTCCGAGTTCTCGTCCACAAGCTTGGACTCCGTGACCAACTTGCCCGCAAACGCATAGTTGATCTGGATGCGGATTTGCTTGGTTCCCGTTTCGACTCGCGCCTCCTGGGCGTCGCTGGCATCCTTGTCTGCCGATGCGTCGTGGTGGGTGGAAAGCTCTCTTGCCAGGTGGGCAGTTTGGAGCTCAGCAAAGATAGAATCGACATCTACAGTACTTGAGGTGTCGGGCACCAACCCACGATGGTCGGTCTCAAACCTGCCGATGTACTTGGATTGTACCTCAGAGGCGGCGTGCAACTTCTGGGACCGTGTACGCACTTGCGACGTGCTCGACTCAATGGCAGAAAAGTCGGGCACCTTGTTGTCGCCATCATCGTCGTCGTCATCTGCTTCTCCTTCGTCGGGGTCTTTTTTATTGGGATCGTAGTCCTCGTCCGCCTCCTCGTCGTAGTCGTCCACTCCGCTCTTTTCGGCGTCATCCTCGCTGCCTTCACCACCTTTTTTCCGCACCACTTCTGATGTTGGTGTCGCTACGTCGTTGTTGGTGTTGCTACGGTGTATCCTTTTCTTGGTCTGTTTCTCATTCTCAGCTTTGTCTACCACCTCCTTCTCTTTGCTATCCGATTCCACGATCTTGACTTTCTTTGGCAGCAGGATATTCTTCTTGCCTCCTCGCTTGGGTTTACCCATCTTGTGCTGCTTGAGGTAATTGCGCAAATCGATGCCACAGTGCTCGATGGCACGAAGATGCCATGCACGGCGACGGCTCGCGCAAATCCCAGGCCCGCATTCTCGTGCCAGCGTGCAAAAACCGTTCCCCAGCTCTCGCTATGGCGACATTTTGCGCGGGACCACAATTACCACGGCGTTACTCCGCAAAATCTCAGGCTCATGTCGCTCCTTGGTCGCACTGTGCCAATCGTCCCCAATTCTCGAGCCACCCTCTTCGATCCTCGCTCCACGTCCACCACTTTGATTTTATTATAAATTTCTCTGGTCTGGGGTCAATTGCACGCATTTTGGTCTTGGCTTTAAGTTTTTATACCACTATCGAGTCGTTCCGTGGAGAATTGAACCATTCATCCAATTCCACCGTTTTTGCCACCACATTCGATTGGTGCCGTCCTAGCTTGGTGTAATAACCTCCTCTCCATTGTAACTAATTTGTATCGTCATGTCCAAGGAAACGTTCTACGCTGACACAGAGGGTCCCATTGTGGTATTGTCGGCAAAAAAGCATTTCGATGCCTTGTCGTCGTCCAAGGCCAAGTTGTACGCCCATTACTTGTCCCGCGCCAGTTTCTCAGGAACAAGAGCGGTACTTAGATCGGTGTCGCCCGAGTCAGAGGATATTTTCGATTTGATTCTTTTGATTCACGCCAAATTGGGTTATCCAAAGTCAAATGAGGACTACCAGCGTATTATTGGGGCCAAGGTAGCCGATTCCAACCAGTTGGTCACCTTCTATTTGGAATATGCTGCTCAATTCTTGGAGAATGCTGGAAACTACAAGTCCTTTGGTGACAAGAAGTTCATTCCAAGACTCTCTGAACACGAATTCAACACTATTATCGATGTTGTGGGCGACGAATCTGTTTCTGCTTTGTATCAGAAGGTGAGACTGGCCATTTTTAGTACTGATGCCGGATTGTTGGGATGGCCGGAGTCGGGGCATCAGACCAACTACTACCCAAACAGTCCCACTATCACCAAGGCTGAAGTCGATTCCATCAATCAATTATTGGCCAGTCACGGAATTATGCCCGAAAACACTCGTATCGAGAAAACCGCAGATTCCGAGTTTACGGTGCGTGTGGCTTCCTCTTTGACTACTAACGATACCGATTATTATCCTAAAGAAACTCTCACTACCGAAGATGGTAACCATATCAAGTTCCAATTTGGTGATCACGACAAAGAGTTCAAAAACGTGGTTTCGAACTTAGAAAAGGCTTTGCAGTATGTGGCTAACGATACGCAAGCTCGCATGATCCAGTACTACATCGAATCATTCAAAACTGGTTCTATGAATGCCCACAAAAAATCACAAATTGAGTGGGTCAAGGATATTAAACCCGAAGTCGAGTCCAATATTGGTTTCATTGAGACCTATAGAGACCCTGCGGGTGTCAGAGGCGAATGGGAAGGATTGGTTGCAATGGTCAACCACGAAAGAACTGCCAAGTTCTCCAAATTGGTTGACAGCGCCTCCTTCTTTATCAAGGAATTGCCTTGGGACAAGGTCTATGAGAAAGATAACTTCACTCCACCAGACTTTACCTCTTTAGAAGTGTTGACTTTTGCTGGTTCCGGTATCCCTGCTGGAATCAATATTCCCAACTATGACGATGTTCGTTTGAACGTGGGGTTCAAAAACGTGTCTTTGGGTAACGTCTTGTCTGCCAACCCCAAGAAACCAAAGAAGAAGGAGGTCATTACTTTTGTTGACGAGTCGTTGCAGGAATTGTTTAAAAAATGGAGGGACGATGCCTTTGAGGTACAAGTAGGCTTGCACGAATTGCTTGGGCACGGAACCGGTAAATTGCTCCAAGAGACTGCACCAGGAGTGTTTAATTTTGATCGTAGTGACGACAGAATTAAGACCTGGTACAAGCCCACCGATACTTGGGGTTCGTTGTTCGGTACCACCTCTGGATCTTTTGAAGAGTGCCGTGCTGAGTTGGTGGCTTTATACTTGATCTTAAAGAAACCCAAAGAAGTATTGCCTATATTTGAAATCGAGTCAGCAGAAGATCAAAAGAATGTGATTTTGATTGCCACTCTTCTTATGATTCGTGCAGGTTTGATTGGTCTTGAGTTTTGGGACCCTGCCTCCAAGAAGTGGGGACAGCCCCACATGCAAGGACGCTTTGCCATTATGAAGCAGTTGCACAAGGCAGGAGTGTTTACCATTGACTACACTGATGACAAAGAGTATTCTGATTTGCAAGTAAATATCGATAATTCGACATTGCACACAAAGGCAGTGGATGCATTGGGTGAGTTTTTGAGCAGCTTGCACATCTACAAGAGCACCGGTAATTTCAAGGAGGGTATTGCATATTACGTGAACAAGAGTGATGTGGAACCCGAGTATGCTAGGTTTAGAGACGCGGTACTCAGGAAGAAATTACCGAGGAAAAAGATTATCCAAGCAAACACTATGATTAATGCGGACGGAGAGGTTGAATTGCTTGAGTACGACGAATCAGAAGCGGGATACATCCAGAGTATCAGTGAGAGAAATATTTAGTCTGAAAGAGTATACGACGGTGATTAGTAGCGATAAATGTAGCGTGCATGGAGGTTGCGAAAGATGGTTCTGACCAAGAAAATTGAGAGTACACTAGATAACTAGGGCAAAGCAATCCTCGCCAAACTTTTTGATACGGGGGATACCTTGAAATTAATTTTGCGAAGAAATCCTGCCATTTTTGAAGGACCATTTTGCAGGAACTGTAGCTACTAGCAAGACTTCTCGCGAGACCTTACCTGGCTTTCTGACATTTTATTTCTCCACCAGAGCAGAAACCCCGCAAAGCATATCCACATTTCATACTACTACATGAAAATCACATACTTTTTCTTGTTCTACGTATCACAAGACTAAAGTTTACTCAACCATTTTCAAATGGGGTTATTGCACTTGCGTGGGTTTCCAATGTCTACTTTTTGCACCCACGAGCAAATTTCGGTCCTAAGTTCCGCGTTCTTGCAGAAATTTTGTATTTTGTTGCACAGGTGACTCAGGGACTCGCCGTACTATTCGCCCTGCGTCGTTCCGCGCGCCAGTCTAGTCCATTTTTTCGCTGGAACCGGTCCCAAGTTCTCGGCGCAACGGACCTGGACTTTCAGACCTGAGAGTTTTCTACCGTGATGCTCGTGCTGTATATGCATATCTGAAAACTTATGAACAGAGTTACAAAGCTAGCACGTTGATCGTTTCTCTTCAATGATGCCTTTTTGCCATTTTTCCTTTTAAACTCTCGCCGTAACCTCACTCCCACTCTTCTGATTTCTCGCTATTTCTGCGACTCAAAATTTTCGCAATCCTCCCCAACTTTTGTTCTGCAGTCTCACAAACTTTTGAAATCACCACCACGAACCTCACCACCACCATCACATTTGCACAACTCCCCTTCAACGAAATTCGCATGCCTTTTTACAGTCGAATCATAGTATAGGTCCTTTTCCACATCGTTTCTCTATGTTTATCGCACGAGGTTGTCCGTTTCCAAGGATAAACCTCGGCTTGTGCGTGCTCCGGAGCCGATCCCAGTTCGTGGTTGCTCCCGCGAGAAACCCCATCCTATACCGTCCACTTCACTTCCAAACCCATTTAAACCAGCAGATACAGATACAAAGATCCATACCGTCGACAGTTTCCCTTTTTACACCCTTAAGACGCTTTCACAAATCTACTATCCATCACCAAAATAGCACTAACAGCGACGGCAAGAACCAGCTTTTGGAGTCACTCCGTGAATCTAACACCGTCAATTCTCATTTACAAGTGGCGAGACTCAAACAGAGGGATATCAAAAAGCAGGAAAAGCAGCAATTGCTGAGAAATAAAAAGAGCTTTCGAGAGAATCTCCGCACTATAGGCAGAATATTGAGGTTGGGAAAGCCTGATCTCAGACTATTCATCTACGCCATAGGTTTCATCTTGTTTGCTGTTCTCTATCCCACTACGGCAGTCAAGTTGGTTGGAGCGGCATTAGACGCTTATAATACGGGGATCAAGGATGCCGATGGTGACTTGCTCATTTGGGGCTATAAGTACACCACAGTATTTGCCTTTATGGTGCCATTCATGTGCGTAAGTGCAGCCTGTTTCTGGGCCCGTATTTGGGTTTTGAAAGTGTTGGGAGAGCGGTTGGTAGCCCGACTCCGGCTCCGAGTGATGAAGACCCTCATGCGTCACGACGCCGCCTTTTTCGACCAGGAAAAGAATAAGGTTGGGGACTTGATCTCGCGACTCTCTAGCGATGCCTACGTAGTATCGCGTTCAATCACAAGCAACTTACCCGATGGGCTTAAGAACTTGCTTTTTGGTGTGCTTTCTGCTTATATGATGTACTCCATCAACCCCATCTTGTTTGGCGTCATGTGCCTCATTTCACCCCCCATCACGGTGGGATCGGTGTGGTATGGAGAAAAGATTCGAGAACTATCTACCAAGTTGCAGAACGCCGCTGCCGGTTTGACCAAGGTCAGTGAGGAAACGTTGAATGCCGTCAGATTAGTCAAGGCATTTACGGGTGAACAAAAAGAGTTAACCAAGTACTCTAACCAGTTGCGACAGGTTGTGCGGGTATCCAAACAAGAAGCTTTGGCCCAGTCCAACTATTCAGTGTCTATTTATTCACTTTATCACACGGGATACTTGTCGTGTGTAGCCCTCGGGTTGTACCTCATCATGCAAGGACAAATGACGGCGGGTGATGTGGTTGCTTTCACCATGTATTCGGAGTTTTTCAACTCGTCCTTGTACAGTCTCACCACCACCTACTTGGAACTCATGAAGGGGGCTGGGGCTGGTGTTAAGTTGTTCGACTTGATTGATCATCGCAGTGAGGTTCCTCCAGTGTTGGGAGAAAAGGCTCCACGGCATTTGGCCAATGATGTTGAGTTTCGCAATGTGACATTCAGCTACCCCACCCGTCCTCATGACCGTATTTTTGACGGCTGTTCATTCAAAATTTCTGCTTCCACCAGTACGTGTATCGTTGCACCCTCTGGGTGCGGTAAGTCCACAGTGGCAGCGTTATTGCTTAGATCGTACAACATTCAGGATGGAGAAATTCTCATTGGTGGTAAGAACATCAACAGCATGCAAGTGCGCGACCTAAGACGCAATGTGATTGGCATAGTCCAGCAGGAGCCAGTGTTGCTTTCCGGGAGTATCTTGGAGAACATTGTCTATGGTTTAACAGCGGCAGAAATACGTAATTTGACTATGGATGATGTCATCGAAGTATGCAAACAAGCCAACTGTCACGACTTTATCTCAGGATTCCCCGATGGGTACGATACCATCATTGGTTCCAGAGGGGCGTCGTTGTCTGGGGGACAAAAGCAGAGAGTAGCCATTGCTCGAGCCTTAATCAAGAAGCCCCACATTTTGATTCTTGACGAGGCTACATCTGCATTGGACTCCAAGTCTGAAAGTTTGATCAACGAAACATTGAAGGAGTTGACTTCGCAAGGTAAAATGACCATTATCTCCATTGCCCACCGGTTGTCTACGATATCCAAGTCGGAGTATGTGGTAGTTTTAGGAAAGCATGGCCAAGTGGTGGAGATGGGGCGGTTTGTCGAATTGTTCAGCAACCCTACATCGGAATTATCTAAGTTGTTGGATGAGTCTGCCAATAGGAAAGAGGAGGACAAGTTATCGGAAGATGAGATAGAAGAAATCGACCATTTGAACCATGAGGCCGAGGAGATTGAACAAGAACAGAAACGTAGCCACCTTGAACACTTGCGCAACTTGATAGAGGAGCTTCCCACCGAGCTTCGAGTGCAATTGCTTGACGAGTTGGCCAAGGAGCCGATCGAAAAGTTGAAGAATGGGACAGAGACAAGGCTCGAATCGGACGAGTTGAAAAGGTAGTGTCGCTTGAGTGTGAGGCTAGACCATAATTGGATGCAAAGGTGAAATGAGAAGGTTCAAACTGGAATTCTAGCTTCAAGATTGGTCGTCTTATGAAACATATTGTTACGAACAAGATTATGATTGATTTAGAGTATGACCTGTTGATCGCCATTATCCATCCTATTGCATCGTCAGTCTCGTTTGCAGAGCGGACCGAAATCTGAAACCAGTTTTCTATCCTGCTGCTCATTTCAAATCTGACATCCTTTTGCTTTATTTTGACCTTGCCTCGTCTCCACTTGAGTTTTCATTTGATCTAGATCTATTCCTGATCAACGATATTGCTCCATTACACTATCCAATCAAATTAAACTTTCCCGTCGACCCATCCTCTATCCCCGCTCTCCAGTCCCATCATCGCCATCCTGTAAATAGAGTATTTATTCCCATAGACATAGACTACAACCCACTTTCTTAACCACATGTATTAAATATATATGTATCTATCGTGGACACATTCAGCTCAAACTTTAGCAAACCGTGGATCATCTGTCAAAGCGTACTTGTATCTGCCCACCTTCACTCATGAACCACTCAATTGGTCTTCAATGGTCTTGGTTCGCTTTGGACACCATTTTCAATCTTGATCACCTTGGCTTCGGAAATGCCTCTTCTTTCAGCAGCAGCTTTGAATTCGGGCTTCAAGGCAGCACGGAGGGTTCTGGCCGAGATCGACAAGGCCTTGTTCAAGGAAATACCAGCTTGCTTGTATGCGGACATGATGTTGGTGTATGGTACTAAGAGAAAGAGTAGTCGCAAGAATGGTTTTAGTATTTTTCACTCCGAGTGCGATCCGCTTCGTGCTGCTATTGGTTGAAAATGTTAGTGCTCACATTTACCACGACACGTGATATCCGCGTACATTATGGTCTACGCTATATGCAATTTGGTAGCGCGCGGTGACTACCTCTTAATCATGTTCAGCCCTCACTTTCTCTTGGAACTTATCCAGTTGATGAAGTCGGTGAAAAAGAGCGGTTGAAGCTGTTTGTTGTTTCCAACAGCCCATGCCTTCAACGACTCGTTGTAGATATCAACAATGGACTCGAGCTTGGACCCATCGAGAACGACAATGTTTCTCGAAACGGTGATGCTGGCTTGACTGTAACTCTGTACCACGGCGTGGTTTGAGAGTTTGGTAGTGAGGGCCTGTTGGTGCAAAGTCTTGAGCAACTGTACCAACTCTTTAATGTAGTTTTGCTGCTCCTCCTCTGGATAATACTCTTTCAACTCATCAGAATCCACGACCGTCTTGTTGATCCTGGTGCGAAGAAGTTTGTGGGCCTTGACCCCAAGGTTCTTATCCTGAGTGAGATTGATCATGCTAATTAGAGGCTCAATGAACAACAAATTATAGTGCGAATGGGGTCGCACCTTAGCAAATACTTCCAACAAATCCAAAATTCTGTTCTTGACAAATACCATATGTTCCTTGGCTTCCATGACTTCGGCCTTTCTCTTGTTTCCTGTCTGGACTGAGTTCAAGGCATCTTGTCTCTCTTTGAAGATTTTCAGCAACTGGTCATCCATGGCCATCATTTGCTCGTCATCCATGGAATCTGATTCGTACTCGCCGTCTGAAGAATCTAAGTCTTCAAACTTTACTTCTCCCGATTCTGCTGTAGGAATACCCAAAGCTTGAGCTAACTTCAAATTAGTCTCCTTGTCTAGCTCGGTCAAAGTGGAAGGGTCTTCTTCTTCGACATCTTCTTCTTCGACATCTTCTTCTTCGTCTGCATCTGCATCTTCTTCTTCGTCTTCTTCGGGATTTTCTTCTTCATTATCTTCTTCGACGTCGTCATTTTCATCGTCGTCCTCTTCATCATGTTCACTTCCTTCTTCTCCATCCTCATCTTCATACTCGCCTTCGCCTTCAAATAACTTTTGGTGGCCTTGTTTGTTTTCCTTGGCCACCAACACATCAAACAACAAGGTCAAACTATCCTCTGTCAATCTTATTTTTTTAGATGCATCATCGGTGGCACACAAGAATCTCTCCCAAATTAAAAATGATAGTCTCTTCATCAAATTGGACTTTCTTGAAAGGAACGACAACAAGACCTCGGTGAGGACAATTGACGAGTTGACCTCTCCATCCTCGTTTGTGAATATGCTTTCAAACACGAAATTCAATTCATTGATAACTTGAATGGTTTCTTCGTCCTCCATGTATAATTGGATCAAAACCATGGAGTACAAGACTTCAAAACAGTATAAAGCCCCAAACTTTGTCCCGCTCGCCTTTTGTTTCAATTCGCGAATGGTTTCCACCGTAGATACTGTGCTCAGTCTCACGGATTCCAATTCTTCGTCAAGTTCTACCAAAATCTCTTGCGATTTTTTAAACTCTTCAATCTTGTCAAGACAGAAATATGGCCACGATTGGCCCTGTTCCTTTTCAACGGCTATCAATTCTCCTAAAATCGCACTGAACCTTTCTCGAGATACATTCTTGATATTCTCAGAGGCCTTGGTTTTGAAAAATGAGTATCGAATCAACATGGTAACGACAGGTGTGAATGTGTCACCTTTGGTCCTGGCGTGTCTTACGAAGTAGAGCAACTTGTCGAGGCACCATTTGAGGACGTTGTCGTGGGAGTTTTTAAAGTTATTAATTTCTTCCTGCGTCTCCAACTCGTGTTGGAACTTGTCCACAATAATAGTCACAAACTCACCCACATCTGCTTCCCTGTGTTTACCGGCAACGGCAAGTACCCCATCCACGGTATTTGATTTGGTGACGAGATCAAAGTTCCAGCATCCTCCTTTATTTTCATCAACCAAGCATGAAAACACCGTAGAGGCAATAGCAGGGCGGTCTCCGCATACCTTGACCATACCCGCCAATATCTCGATGGAGATCTTGTTCAAAATGCGGTTCTTTTGCGAGCTCTGGTTGATCAAGCACCTCATCAAGTTTGGAGTGAAAAGGTTTTGGACGTCGCCACTATCTTGTAACTGGGACAAGAACTTGGCAAACACCTCAAACCCCCAGTACTTGCGCTCGTGCGACGACTTGTCGGCAAACAACCCTTCGTCCACCACCACCTTAAAAAACTCCTTGACAGACACATAAAGCTCGACCTTGGCACGCTTTGTCAGACCCTTGGAGGACTTTTTCCTCTTTTTCGACGGCGTCATGGTCTCAGTGTCGCCATCCTCGGGGCCCTCATCACGGGTGTTGAAGCTGGCTACGATGATGTCCCACACAAACGGCAACCGCGAGTTCCAGCTGCCCTTTTTCTGGGTGTCCTCACCCTCCTCAACCACCACCTCGACGTCCTTCAACGCCTTGGCCACCACCGGCAAATTGCCCTTGGTCAATGGGTCGCCGTTCTTCCAGTTTGCCTTGGCGTTGGTGATCCTCGAGGCAAGCACCCCACGCTGGTGACGCGTGATCGACAAGTACACCGCCATGCCCTCGCACGACAAGTTGAGGTTGTGGTTGTTGACCAACTGCAACACCCGCACCAACATGCGCGACTTGACGTTGTCGTCGACATCGCTGTTTTCCACCACCCTTACAAATTGGCACACGGTATACATGGCCGTCTCGCGCAACCACGTCTTGACGGTGGCCACGTGCACCAAGAGGTCGATAAACACCCCCAAGTCGTCCTCGCGACACAACCGCGCGTCGAGCAACACCCCGCAGTTCACCAATACCTGCAACCCAAACAAGCGGCCAAACAAAATGCCCCGCTCCTCCTTACCCTTTACACTCTTTTTCAACTCTGTAGTAGCCACCACTTTGTCCAAGTATTCGCGCACCGTCAACTTCCCCCTAGAGGTGAGTTCGGACACCACTTCAGTCAACGCCATGCTAAAACCAAACCGGGCAGACTGGCGAGTGGTGATCAAGCCTTTGATGAGCCTGTTCAAGGCGTAGTCCCAGTCCAGCGAGTCGTCGGCCAGAACGAGTTCTGACACGAGCGCGGTGGCTGCGGCGAGCCGCTCGTGGGGGAGCTCGGACGCAAGTCGGTAGTAGTGATCTTTCAGCACTGGCATTGGCCGCTTCTGGCGTAGTTGGTGGCGATGGGTTTTGTGGATGGTCTTGTCGTATTGCCAGTGTCGAGGATTTTTTTGTCGCGACAATGTCATGGGTCATCGCAAGGGCATCGCCCACCTCTCACCGCAAAATGTTGAATTTTCCTATAAATAGGGATATTACGCTATATAGGGAGGACCCGGGGGGACGGGCCGTTGAAAACCGGGGCCAATTGTCTATAACCCATGTTGAAATGAAGTGATAATGTCGCAACCACGACCCATCTCACCAACGACGTCAGGCGCCACTAGTGGCCAGGGTACGTCTGCTTGGGGAAGGGGAAGGTTGGACCTACCTCTTGGATCGACAACGAGGCAGCCCATTGGCCGACGTCGATGGCTTGGGGCAAGGATTTGCCCTCCACCAACGAAGCCACAAACCCGGCAGCAAACGCATCACCGGCCCCGTTGGTGTCCACAACTTTTTCTGGGGCCAACTCCTTCACCTTGTACTCGTTGATTTCGTACGAGTCCTTAGCGGCATCATAGGTAACGGTGATGGTGGGGTCCAAACCTTGGGTGAACACAACGGTTCTGGCACGCTTGGTGTTGGCCTTGGGCAACTTGGCCACGTGCTTGGCAATTTCAGTCACGTCGGTGGTTCCCAACTCGTGCGACTCAGCGTAGGCAGCAGCCTCGGACTCGTTGGCAATCACGTAGTCCACGTAAGGCAAGGATGCGTCCAAGGGGTCCTTGAAGAACTGGGCAATGAAGGGAGCAGAAAAGTTCAATGCCAATGGCTTGTTGGTGGCAGCAGCGTGCTCACCCAACTTCTTGATGGCCTCGGGCGACACCGTCAAGTGGAACCCCCCAATGTAGTAGTGGGTGGCGTTCTCCACAAGCTTCCAGTTTTCGGGCTTGGCCAAGTGCAGAGCCTGGAAGTGGTTTGCAGCGGCCAAATCCGTCACCAACGACCGGTGGGGCCCGTTGATCAAGGCCGCACACTTACCGGTGGCAATTTCAGGGTGCACCTGGTACTCAGTGCGGAGTCCATACTTGCTGTTGGCTTCGTGCAACTTGTCGGCGTAGACATCCTTACCCACAGCACCGAAATACACCACCGAGTGAGGAGGCAAGATGTACTGGGCGCCTCTGGCGGTGTTCTGGGCAGCACCACCGGCCACCAACGCCAAGTCGTCCCGTTGCAACAACTCGTCATAGATGGGCATGTGACTGGGCTCAGCCAAAATGGCGTCGTTTTCCTTCAAGTTGTACTTTTGCAAGTACGCCTTGTCGACGGACGTTTGCAAGTCCAACAACGGATTACCTAAGCAGACTAAAGGGTAGGACATGGTGGTGAATTTGCGGATATGGGGACGGATGGGGGGGACTATGGCTCGAAACATGGTGAAAAATTGATGCTTGGGATAGTGCAGGTTGAAGTGCGCAGAGTGCTGGTTAGAGATTGCAGGTTGGAGTCGAGATATTGCAGGTTACGTTGCAAGGATGGTTGACACAATGGTTGACACAATGGTTGACACGAAGGAAGAGCCGTGTGACTAACCAGCAATGACTATCGGGGGAAGAATCTTGACGTCCGCAGTGGTCGAAATGGAACAGCGATTCCCCTCCCTTGTGGGTGTTGTTCCACATGATGATTGCTGGAGTCATGACCCTGTTTTTTCACTCCACAAAATAACACCATAGGGGTCGAGTAAAGAACGTGCAAAGTTGCACCCGGAGCCGCAGGGTGACAAATGGCGTGCCCTCAGTGCGTTGAGGTTGGTGAGGCTGCGGAAGTTGATTATTCATGCAACGTGTCAACGAGTGCGTTGAGCTGGGCATGACATGAATAGATTCCGTACCTGTAGGAGTAGCTATATAGCTCTAACAGGCAAAATCCACATTATCGTGGATGAAACCGGGCTCAGTGCCACTTGCAGATGCTTCTCCAAGATGCATCTCCAGATCCAGACCGTTCCAGGCCTGTCGCCCCATACACACTTGCAACCAATGTCCCCGCGGCACGTGACTGGACGACATGCGACATTCGCGTCGACATTGCCACATGCACAATTACCGCATTGAGAAACGCACCGTAAACAAACGACCTGGCCTCGCCAAGCAGTACCTGGTTGCATATCACCCTCAAACAGGCGTGGAGTTGTCCTCGTATCAGAACCACGACATTTCATGTCGCATATCCTCGTTCCTCCACCCAATCGGTCCAAAATCCCCGCCCGCCAATCAGCCCGGGCCGGATGCACCACCACCATTGCTTTGGCACAACTTCCGGGCACGGGACACGCCCTGGGCCCCCGTCCCGCGCGCACCCTGCTCGCCAACACTTGCCCTCTCCCCACGGCCGTGCCGTCGTCGCACCGCTGGTCACCTGACCGCCGCCCTTCGCTACCAGCTGCACAGTAGTACACAAAATCACTAGACGAATCTCAAACGTAAACAAAACAAACAATGAACCCCATTCTCTCCCAGACATATCCTCCTCAATCTGGCAGGCATCGTCAGACATTGGACGACATTTTCCTCTCGCTTCCCCATCACTTTGCTCCACCAGAAATTTGTTTGTGCCACCCGCAGTCGTCCACCGTCCTCTCCATTTTTCCCAACTGACACCACGTAATCCGTTGTCAACCGTTGATCCCTTTGGCCTGCGGCACGACAGACCCTGGACGTACAAATCCCGTTTGCAGTTTGGCCTGTGATCCCCCTCGCGTCCATTTCCGGCTCCACCCTCGCTGTTTGTCACCACTGGTGTTGTGTCCTCTCCACGGTGTATCCTGTCGTTTGCTCCCCGTCGTTGTTCGCCCGTGGCCGCATTCGTTGTCCGTCGTCGCCCCTTTGCACCACTTTGACCCGTTTGCCGTTGTTGTCGCGTCACCATGGAAGACCCCAAGAAACCTTCGTCCTCCAAGGTAATAGACTCGTTGCACTCCCGCATTGACCGTTTGAACACGGAGTTGGAGACGCTTCGCGCCTCCCACGAAGAGCTCACCAAGAAGCACGCCATAGCGTCCAAAAAGAACGACTCCTTTGTCGACCAGTTGGCCAATGCAAAGCACGAAAATGACATGATCAATGCACTTCTCAAGCGCAAGGAAAGGAGAATCGCTGACCTCGAAGACCAGTACAACGAGCTTTCTTCCACCAACGAGTCTCTCCAGCTCAACAATAAAAACATCAAAATCAGATGTGATAACTTGCAGCAGTCGTCGGCCTCGTCCACGGCAGAGTTTGAGCGTTTGAAGATCGCCTACGAGGCGTTGCTAGCGTCCCAGATCGAGTACAAACGTCACTACCAGGCAGAAATCGACTCCTTGACAAACCAGTTCCTGCAGTACAAGTTGGACACAACCGAACGGTTCCAGAATTTGGCCCAGTCGTTGTCGAGCAACGACAAGGACATTGACACCTTGTTGGACTCTCTCACCAACAAAAGAAAGACTATGGACAACTTGTACGTGACCAAGAACAGAGCTATCTTGACCTTGGTGTCCAACTTGGCGAAAGTGGCTAAATTGCACGGCCAGGAAACAAAGTCCACCCTTCAGGACAATGTTGATGTTTTACAGGCTATATTGGAAAAAGTTCCCGATTTGCGGGAGAAGATCTTGGAACGTGAACAAGTGGATGTCGATTTGGACGAAATCTTGCAAGAATCGCATGACACATTGTCAAACTGCTCTTTTGACGAAGAAGCAACTTTGATCAATTCGCCAGAGTCTAGCGAGACCAAATCTAACGCTTCAGGGTTGTCACGCAGCAATACTCTTCAATCAAAAAGAAGAAAGAACAAACGTAATTCTCTTCGTATAGACTCCAAACAAGCAGCAGAACTCCAACTTACCTTACCCCAACACCAGCAGCAATCACAAATACAAATGCAGGCTCAGCAACAACCGCAAACTCAACCAGCAATTATATCCCAACATTCCAATAGTCTGTTACCCTCTACTCCAAAGATATCCTTGCCAAAAAGACCTCAAATCAATAACAACATTGTGAATGTCCCTAGGCACAACAAAAATAAGCTGAACAACCAGTCCCCCCGGATTTTCAGTAGCGATTTTGAAATCAATTCCAACTACAATCACCAACACTTCAACAACAACTTGAATGAGACCGCCAATGGTAATGCCCGCTATGATCACAGACGAAACCACAGTCAGGATGTGGCCCATCGTCGACAATATAGCTCCAATTATGGCTCTTCCAACAACATGCATTCCAATGTCAATAACAATAACAATATCCAAAATACAAGAAGAACCAGCAACTCAAACTCGTCTAACAACAGGTCCAAGAGGAGATCGATGCATGGATCCTTTAATAATTCAAACAAAAGAAATTCACAGATATATGACAATGCCATAGCGCCATGAGTCACCTTATAGTGTGTGGTAGCCTAAGGCATGTCTGTCGGTAGAGAATCTGTCAAAAGTTGTTTTCATTTGCTATTTCTTGCATTTTAAGTATATTTATTTTCCTCATCGTAATCAGGTTAGATTCGTTAATTTGACATTCTGTATTTTTAGATATATAGCTCCTAATAAAGAAATAGACATTGAGCAATAGTCGGGGCTCTTTCCCTACTGTCAGAATCCATAGGCAGTAATTGTTCCGTCTTCGTAACCCACGAAAAGCAAATCGTGGTTGATTTTCCTACGAGATCGAAAGGTGGATACGTACGATTTTTTTGAGTCGCCTGGATCTTGAATATTTTGTCCCAAAAAACACATGTACGTAAGTTTGATCGTCGACTTTTTCTGTATAACGGCATTTCCCTCGTTGGATTCAAGGTTTGGTATTCGTGGGAGATCCCTGGTATTAGATGTCTCTAAAATTGCTCTGAAATCTGAAACTCTATACTTTTCGACAGTGCCATTCCAATATCCCAATACTAGTTTTGAATCGGATCCTTCTATTAATGGTATTATTACCGCCACTCCCGCATTTTCTACTTTAGCAATGTGGCATTTTCCGTGTTCATATTCGTGGAAAATAATTGTCTTATTTGATGACCCTGTTACAATACAATTTGACATTTGAGCTAATGATACAACGGGGTTGGGAACATGATTATCATTGTGATACACCAATTTGACCCTGGGATCCCTATTGATGATTGTCTTGTTTGTGCTTGCTTTCTTGTTTAAATTTGCTGAGTCTGGATTCTTGAATAACCCCGACAAACCACTTGAAACATGATTATTGCTACCAGAATCTCGCTCAGAATTGAGTCGTTGTGATAATCCACTTGTCCTTTCTGAGGTTTCTTGCAAACCTGTCTTAGAGTTGTCTATCACGGTTGGTTCAACAACAAACTGTATCTGCAATCCAACAACATCCCCACTCTCGTAGCCAGCAAACAAAACCTTGTCCTCTCGATCATAGTGCATCCGCATGATGATTCCAAAGTCATTTCGGGCACCAGAACTGCTGATCTCCTCGATCTTGTTATTCGAGTATGTCTCGTATACATTGTAGTTGGTAATCACTCTCAGCAAATCCCAGTCGTTTTCGCTCAATTTCAACCGGTACACATCAAAATTGTTGGAGTCAACAGATGCCGGAGTGACCAAGTACGTATCATCTATCATTGCCACATTGGAAAAGTTTAAAGCATTGACTGGCACCTCCAAGACACATTGATCCTTGCCCCTGACCAAGTCATCCAACCCCCAAATTCTAATCGTCGAGTCTCGCGAATGCGTCAATAGGAATTGTCGGTTCTCCTGACTGAACTGAATTACTGTGAGCACAGATTGAGTGTGGCCCTGCCACGTATGGATGGGACGCTTGGTGGCCACGTCCCAGATGATCAATTTTCCGGACGCATCAACTGACACCACCGTCCTCTCCTCGAGGTTTTCAAGAGCAGCTATGTAGGTAATCGATTGGTCATGGCTCCGAAGTGAAAATGTGGTGTTCATATCATCACTGTGGGGTTGCAGCCTCCTTGCTTTATTAACTACCAATCACTACTGCGGTAATGGTGGAGCATAGCGGGTCGTGCACGCGGCCAAGTATCTAGGGGGTGCCAAGAAATTTCTCCAATTATACGAGATAAACGTCAAAAATACGTCAGGACGGAAATGCAGCATTTTCCCCTGACGAAAACGATGATAATGGCGATGGTTCATTTGCAGCCAATGATGGCGAGTGTCTTTTGTAATTCCGAACTCGCCTTCGCTCCTGTGGCCGGTTTGGGCAATTAGGGACGTTATCGATTTGATCAAAATTATCGCACGGCATCAGTTTCGAATTTGGAACTTCGAAATGCCTAAGCCTTCTTATGCTCACCTAATGCCAGAATATTTTGGGTTTGTAAAGCCTCCCTAATTTATGATTTTCCTCCTCTTTGCTCACGTATCCCGCAACAGCCAATCACATCCGTGCATTTCAGTACCACAACAATGGCACCGCGAAGGCTTAAGCTCTCTTTGTTTCAAAGTCAAATTCTGTACAGGACAAGTAGCCGGTGATTTCATGGTTGTGTGTTTATTGTCCCCAATAATCCTTGGTTCCTGTGTAGAGTCTGGTCTGGCCAATTTATATTAGTTATTTTCAACAATCATTTCATCAATCCCTGGTAATCGCCGATTAGGGATGGTGTCTAAGCCCTCTAGTTAGATTCGTATTCCTTTCTAGTGATTTCACTATAAATGTAGCCGGTTTGCTGAATTATTGTAGAATTACCGTCTTGTCCTTAACCCAACCCCTTAACCCTCTCGACCCCCGTTAAAGATGGTTGACGTTTTTAACGTTCAGATCTTCTTCATTGTGTTTCGTGAATGTTTAGAAGCAGTGGTTGTTGTTTCTGTGCTTCTTGCATTTTTGAAGCAAGGTCTTGGTAAGGCCTCACAAGACCCCAAGGTTTACAAAAAGCTACGAAACCAAGTTTGGTTTGGGGCGATTATAGGGGTTCTTGTGTGTATCATTATCGGTGTCATCTTTATTGCTATCTTCTATACTCTCGGAAATGATATCTGGTCCAAATCGGAAGATTTGTGGGAAGGTATCTTTTGTATCATTGCTACAGCGTTGATTTCTCTTATGGGTATTGCCATGTTGAGAGTGAACAAGATGAAGGAAAAGTGGAGAATTAAGCTTGCTCGTGCCTTGACAAAGGTTCCTGATAACAAGAAGGATAGACTTAGAATTGGCTACTTGATGAAAAAGTATTGTATGTTCATCTTGCCTTTTATCACTTGTTTGAGAGAAGGGTTGGAAGCCATTGTGTTCGTGGGTGGTGTTGGTTTGGACAAACCAGCCACTTCTTTCCCTATCCCTGTCATTATTGGTATAATTGCAGGTGTTACTGTTGGTACTCTCTTGTATTTCTCGGGTTCAACGATGTCGTTGCAAATCTTTTTGATTATCTCCACTGGAATTCTTTACTTGATTGCTGCAGGTTTGTTCTCAAGAGGTATTTGGTACTTTGAAATGCATGTCTACAACAACCAAACTGGTGGTGATGCTGCTGAAAATGGTGCTGGCCCTGGTACTTACAACATTGCCAAGTCTGTATGGCATGTTAACTGTTGCAACCCAGAAATTGACAATGGTTGGGATGTGTTCAATGCTTTGTTGGGATGGCAAAATAGTGCCACCTATGGGTCGGTTCTTTCCTACAACCTTTATTGGTTAGCCGTTATTTGTACCTTGTTGTTGATGCTCTACGAAGAAAAGCATGGTCACTTGCCTTTGATGAAGAACTTGACCTTGAGACAATTGAATCCAATGTACCACATCAAGAACAAGAAGAAAAACGAGTTGAACGAAGAAGAAAAGCAGAAATTATTTGCCGACTTGAAGAATGTCAGGATTGGTGTAGACGATGACGCTGATGAAGCTTCAGAAATCAACAAGCAAACTTACACTCGATTCTGAAAGTGTTATTTCTGACGAAAACGAAGACTCGGGTGCTTGCAATACGGTTGAAGATTGAGGATCAGATGTTTCCACAACAATTGATTCTTGAGTTGAACTTACAATTTCCAAAGAGGACGATTCTGATGCTAAACTTGATGTTTCCTCGACCGGTCCGCCAGGGATCTGAATGATTATTGAGCCTGTTTCTCCTGGTCCCGCTGTAATAGTAGTGGTTCTAGTATCCTTTCCTGTCCATGTGGTAGTTATTGTAACGGTTGGAACTGGTACAAAAACAGTAATTGTCGTGGTCATTCCAGTTGCAGTGCTTGGAGTTGGTCCTGTGGAAGTCGTTGAATCGGTATAAGTATTAGTAATATATTCATCAACCATACCACCTGCAGCAGCTTCGTCCATAACAGTGGGGACCCAATAATACTGTCTCTGAATCCTTGTTGGAGTGGTATCTCCTTCACATAGATATTCACTAATGAACATGTGGGTCGATTGTGTTGTTTGTAAATTCTTGATTACTCCGTCAATAAATGGTCGATAGCCGGCAGGAATATTTGAGAAAGTCATTCCTAGGTAAGTTGAATTACAAGTAAAATTGTTTTCAAATGAAGTTGAAGCAGATGCTGGAAAATAATAAGAATTGAGTTGGTTAGTAATGGCCCCATGGACTGTGCTGCAATCCAACAGTCCCAGAACTGGTCTCAATTCCAAGGTTCCTGATGTATAGCCGTTTGCACAATTTCCCGATAGCAAATAAAGTTGTTCAGTTTGTGAATTAGGAATCATACGATTTGCAAGATGAATATCGTCCGAATCACTATAAGGGTATCCTTTTTCAAAATCAACCGAGTACAGAATTGGGTTGCTTCCATCATAAAATGTAACTGTGTTTGCATTAGAAGCCAACCAACCATTTGCTGCTGTTAAGTCAACAGATGAAGCTGATCCACCAACGTTAAATGCAAGTGGAAGTGTGATTTGTCCCGTTACAACTGATCCTGGTACGTAATCAATATTGCACGCCAAAAGTGAGTTACCGGATTTAGTTCCAGCATGATTATATGTACACATTGCGTACGGGTGATTATTTTCAGTCAATGTAATAGTAGGAGAAGTTGATATGAATTTAAATACACCAGGAAAAACAAGGAAAAATGAGTCTGCATGAGCTACTTGGGTTCCATCAATTCTCCATGTGAAAGTTGCCAACCAGGTTGGATATTGTGGCCCTGCAAAATCGTAGTTTATATCGGGAGAGCCATCATTTCTCCAAGATATATCATCAATGCTCTGAAATACATTCAAGACGGTAGCAGCTGATGCTACAATAGCATGAGCTGCTAGTAGGAATATAAATTGAATAATCATTTGAATACTATTGATTTTGATAATTCAAGTAATTGAACGACTCTCAAGAGATTTTCAGTTATATTTAAGTTTCAACGATTATTTTTATCTATGAATATATTTTCATCTTTAGTTGAATACTCCAAGAAAACGAAGCATTCTATTATTGATAATAGCAAAACCGTAATGTATGGTTTGAAAGTTTTTGTTTAACTTTAGCGGCAATTGATGCAAAAAAAAATTATTGAAAGTTGCAAATAGACCATGCATAAATAATATATTTATAGTGTGACCGGCTTCTTGCGATGCAATGGAACCACAAGAAGAGAAGATGAATACTAATTTCCGTCATACTTGAATAGCTATGATCGGATTAATTGTAACTCAAAATATAGCTTTGGGATTGGGTCTACCATGGAAAACATTTTGAATGTTATGAGGTTACTAAAGGTTTTGAATTGCATGTATTTCTAATTGATCGTCATGAGCGACAACCAAGAAGATGGCAGTTAAATCGGACAATATGTTGGGCTTCCAAGGTCATGGGATATCGTATACGCATGTCAAGCTGCACAAAACAAATATAAATGTTGCAAGGCACAAATCCGTCCAGTAACAGCAAAAAGATTGCAGGTTTTTCAATTCATCATTGGGGCATTTACAAAATAGAATGTTTTTTTATCGCTTTCGCTTAATATTTCTATAATCAAAAACGGTAGGGTTATTCCTGGAAATAAAACTGCATGTATGAATCTCATGCAATGATATGCAAGTATCTTGTTTTGACATTGTCAACAACTTCAAAGAGACTGCTCAGTGTCTGTGTTCATTGAAGCTTCTGAAGCATTATCTGCCTCTAATGGAAAGGTTCAACTTGATGAAGTCAGAAGTCTTCTGATGAATAATCAAAAGTTTCACCAACCAGCGTAAATTTTGTGAACAATTCCATGCCAACGTAAACTCCTGGTCTAGTTTAATATCCTGCAAGAATTCAACTTAGATCTTTAAAAAATCTTGGCAAACGATACTTATGGCAGACTCTTCAAAAAATTAGCTAGCTTGGCTGCTAGTCCGTTTTTTTCGACTTATTTTTTTTCTCAAACTAGTCTTAAAGCACCGAAATACAACTAGCAAGTTGTCATTCTCAACATTCCATGATGATTGTAGTTCCATTGTTGCAAAATGAAGCATAGGTTCACAGGTGACTTTAATTTCTAGTTCGGAAACAAGGATCAATCTAATCCGAAAATGCTCTAATATGTTGACCGTAGGAATAAATTTTAACACTCAAGGTTTTGCAGATTTATATTCTTGGAAGTTGATCTAAAAAGCACGAATTGTACCAAAAGGGAAGGTAAGTGGATATCTTCACCAATTGGCTGGAGTACATTAATGTACTGCAAGGTAGATCTCCAGCCAAGATGCAACAAGGTGCTGAGGCTATCTTGGCAGTAAATCCCCCTGGGTATCAGTATTCCTCACCATCACTTACTTGGATTGAAAGGTTTTGGAAACTTCAATCGTGGCTACAAAATGTAAATCCTCGCATTTGGATAAACTGTCTAATCCTTGAATCCAATTTGATGGCATCCTGCTACAATTTTCAGAAATACACTAAAATGGATAAGATGCATAATATTTTGGTACATCCAACCATTCGTATTGTATCTACCGTCTTAGCATACAATCAGCCCAATATTGATAACTTTAGAACTTATGCAGAGTATGAATCTGTTGAAATTAATCAGCTTGAGATAAAAAATATTTTTTCGATGAAGTGGTGGGAAACATCTTAAAGCGTGTGATGTAAAATGTTTTCGCGCACACCTAAGAAAAATATAGTGATCGTGATGTAAACATAGATTAAATTTATGCTGAACTAAGACTAATAATGAACAGATATGAACTAGATTAGATTTGATCTGAAACACAAGGGTTCATAAAAGTTAAATGCTTATGAGAGTCTTCCCTGTGCGCAGCCATCAAAACCATCTTAGAAGATTGAAAACAAATTTTTTTCACTTGTATAACTCGAATTTCTTCAGGATACTTTTCAAAGAATGGTAAACAATCTATTCCAGATTAATGCAGATGAATGTGTATCTTCTGACTACTTTCCTATCTATTATTGATATTTTCTCTTGCATTCTGTAGAATTTAACTAAGACTAATATTGCTGAAATTTTGATTATTCAGTGGTATGATGCTGGTGTCATCAAGTTTCTCAATTTTAAATTAAGTACATCTAAGACAACCATCATTTGCTGCGCCCTAAAGTATATCATATTTGAAGAATCTTTCTACATAATAAATGTATTCTTTTAACTAAAACCTAAATTGAAACAAAATATGAGGTTTTCAAAAATCCGGATACCTTCATAAAAACTGAAAAGTTCCATTTTCAAATAAGATCTTAAATAAATTATGGAGAGATCTGGTGAGTGTTTGAATATGGGACCTCTTTATGCCTTGAGAAATGAGATAAAGTTTTTGTATCTGTTCAGTGATTTGTTGGAAATAGATATGTAACGCTGTTATTTATAGCAACATTTTTCAGATTTTGAAGATATATTATAATGGAGGAATTTTCTATTTTAAATGTATTCAAATATTTAATGAATAGTAACCTTCATTTAAGTCTAATCTATTCAAGTAAAATAAATAGAAGTAAATACATTATATGTGTAGGATCGTAGATGACTTGTATTGTCAATGAAAGTACATATAATGTTCTTCTTAAATTATCAACTTATTCGTACTAATTTTACAAGATTTCAACTATAGGTTAGAATGTGAAGATTTTACCTGTCTCCTTTCAATTCGAGTTTCCAGCAAGCAATTTACCGGTAATTATAACTGATTAATATTAATGAGAGTTTTCACAATATTGCATTGAAAATGTTTAACAATTCCTTTAGCTAAATAGAATTTCATGAAGGAAATAGTATTATCAAACCACCACCATTAGTGAAATCTGAGTACAATAGTGAAGCATTTTGCTAATTTGCTAATTTGCAATGACATTCCAAGTAACCATATTGAGATAGGATATGTTTCATTAAAAATAAAAAGAATTTCTGTGACGTAATAATTATCATAATTGGACAAAAATTTTGCTCCAAATGGACTCTTAATCCAATATGATGAAAAAATTGATACTAGTAGATATTTCTTCTGGAATGAAATTTGACAGTTCCAATAAGCAAATTTTCAAAGATTATCGGCTCATTTCAACATAATTGAGAAACTTGTTCACTTAAGGATTCGCATATATCGACGATAATGGCACCTCCATTTTGATTACTTCGCACTAACTTGTTTAAGTTGTTGGAGGTATACCATTAAATAATGTGGATAAATTTATCTTTAATTTTATAATTCATTCACTCGGTGCATCTTGTGGAGCATTTACCAGAAAATTAAACTCATTATGAAGTTTCATTCATTAATTACAAGGCATGACAGTGTTGCATTCAAACCAGACCAATAAAATGTACTTCGATTTCTTTTAAATTCGAAAGCAGTGGTAGTATTATTTTGAATAAAGTAAATGCATTCCTTCTATATATTTAATACCGCTGTCTACCACAATTTTCAAGATAACGTATGTTGCAGACTTATATTTATATGGTATAATTGAGACACGTCGGATACCACCTGCTCTTCATATTACTTCAAAAATTTAATAACCAGCAACTGTTAACTTGAAATACCTTAATTTCTGCTAGTTGTTATACTCAATTTAGCTTTCATTAAAATTTGTGAAATTTGCCTTTTCCATGTTGAAAATTTATTGATTATTCTCTTTTCAATACATTCTTTGATATACGAGTACTGGCGGAAACGCTGAGCTTATTATTTTAATAATAAAGGTCAGTTCCGAGCCGAAATCTCAATATTCCACTAAATTATTTATGAATGTATCTCTGGTAAATGAAAGACACTCCAGGAAATAATTAACGAATAAATTCTTTGGCTAGCAGATCAAAAAATATGCTGAATAAAATGGCTGAAAGTTTTGAAAGTATAATAAGCAACATAACCGTCTGGTAAATGCCTCCGTAGCAATGCATAGTGGCATTATGAAGTAGCTAACGCATTTCCTTTGGATCTTAGCAATGGTTGAGTCTTGAAAATACAGTATGCGGAAGAAAATCCTGATTAGGAAGTACAACCCCAAAATATTGCCAAGACATCGAACTCTGGCTAGCATGCACTGGTTATGAATACTCTAGAAGCAAAAGTAAATCTTTGATTATAAGAACGTTGCCAAGCTTGACGTTTGATGCCCACAGAATTGATGCACAGCCGATCTTCCAAACTCACCTTCAAGTTTGTCAAATCCAACTTAAACAACGGTATCCAAATTCTTATCGGTCACTTTACCCGTGCGGGCATACGCGCGAACTCTAATTTTCATTAGCAAGTCTGGTTTCAAGTTGTTTTTTTGAAGCTCTGTGCTGCATCCTGGAATGGGACAACTGCGGTGGGATACCATGTGGGTTTGGATGGACAATTTGTCGTATGTGTGTTTACATTTCTTGGACATTACGGGATCCACAAAATAATCCATTGTGAGAGGGTCTTTGAGCGAGATTTTCCCTCCAGCAACATTGAGTTCGTCGTCCTCATTCTCATCTGGTATTGGATCCTCAGGGTGCTTGCTCACGAATAAGATATTTTTTATCGAGGGATATTTTGATGAGTATCTAGAATCGTCTTTTGCTTGTGGCACAAGATCATCAAATTCCTGTCGTATCAAGTCGGGAAATACTACCTTGTTACAGTTATGGTATCCCTCTAAGGTGTCCAATGACAATTCTGGCTCTTCACGTGAAACAACTTCACCAATCTTGTCATTCGATTGCAATTGAGTGAATCGCCTGAAAGCCTGTTCTGATTGGTGTATGTTATCAAATCCCAAGACAAATTGCTCAAGCGCGTGGAGATCAAAGTCTAGATCGTCAGATTCGATAATATGACTGATATATTTATCAGCTGCTTCTCGTAGTATGCGTGATTGTTCACGGATAGTATCCAGAATGTCTCTTCGGACAAACACCCGTTCAAAATCGCGGATTAAATCAGATCGTAGGGGAACATATGTTGGGAGTTTTAGTTTTGTTGTATGAGCGATAGCGACACCATCTAAGGAGTATGAAGTATCGTCCGGGTTCATTGTGTGAAGGAAGATACAGAAAGTAAAGATCATTCAAAGAAAATATACAAAAATACGCGATGTATACACGACTAAACCTCGCGCTACCATATGAATATTGCTATTGATGTATATACTTTATTGCTTTCAAAATGACCAACATGGCATAGTAAATAATCAGTAACCGTCATGAGTTAACTGCCAAATGGATCTTATTTCTATTTGGTAAAGGAAATGCTGTTTGAACTTAATTCCCATTTTATGTCCAAATACATTTTCATCCTCAAACAATTAGACTAACAATATGGTCAATAAGTGTAATATAAAATTTAATCCTACATTTCAAGCTTGACCAAGCAATTCAAAGACCCTTCATTACTCCCGTTCCCTATAATATACAATACAATTAAATAATTATCGTGGGACATCAAGACAGCTCGTGGCCGTGTTGACTTTCGTCTCCTGAATGACCATTGCGTCCAGCAACATCATTGTTACTTTGGGTGTGCAAAGTAGATGCAGTATTGCTTGTATTGGTACTAGAAGTGCTAGGGATACACCAGTTACGGTGGCAGTGCCAAGCCCGCATTTGACATTCCCTGGAACAATATTTTGTGCGCTTACACCTGCGACACTTCAGAAACTCACGAGGATACTTTTCCCATTTCCCACACTCTAAGTTACCACATTGTCTAACTCCGCCTCGCAACTCATTTCGACGACAAGAGTTTCTCATGATAACTCCGGACCAATAGTACATATCTGTTCCCGACAAAAAAGTAAATTTCTCGACAATGGGGAACAAGTTGACCTTCTTGTATTCGATTAAAGAATCATCCTGATCTTCATGGTCTTCGTCAATATCGAAATGTTGGTAGTCATCGTAATTCCATTTCTTGTTCAAAAATTGTTTACTTTCTTTGCGCATGGTAATGACAGTATTGGAAAGCTTCTTGCTTTCCAATTGAATCAACTTGTTCATTTTTTCATTAATTTGGAACAAAGAAATCTCCCGTTCTAAGTCATCCACAATAGATTCACAATCTATAATAGAGTCGTACAACTTACCCAAATAAGTGGAGGCGTTCAATGCTTGTTTGGCCAAATCGCTCAAGGTAGCATCTTGAACAATGTCATTTGGGGCATCAAGCGTCGAAGTCAACCTACCAGAGTAGTTGGCGACATCGTCGTCATCTTCGTCTTCATCCTCATCAGGTTCTTCGCTCTCCTCATCCTCTACTTCGGCGTTTTCAGTCAAACCCGACTCCTGGGGTTTGTTGCATAGTTCAAATTTGTCTTCCTCAAGAACAAAGTTATCATCATTGAGAGCACTAATGTCATTCAACATTTGAGGAGAGTTGGATGCCGAAGGGTTGAATCTCTCCAAGTAGGTTGTTTTGGGTTTTCTCGACTTTGGGGTGATGGTTGCTCTTAATTTGATGGCCAATGTCTTTTTCAACTTCAATTTCATTTGTTTTTCCAAATACAATTTCAATTGCTTATCTCTGATGCTCATATCGAGCACCAAATGAGTGTTTTGCAAGACATCCTTGAGATAAGGGTACTTTGAGATGTACGCGAGCAATTGCAAACTCCACACAATGTCATCGTCACGAGGAATAACCACGCCAGTTTCGGTGAAACTTCGCACGGCTACCTTGGAGCTGATCAAGTGTTGGTTAGTTTCGCAGTCTCGAGCGTACATGTCAGAGAGAAATTGTAAATTGGTGTCCATGTCATAGTCGCAATCATTCAAAAAGCGATCGTCGAGCAATTCCATCAGTTTTTCTTCCCGCAACTTGTTGATGATATTGAGTATTATGTATCTCCTTCTAATGTCGTTGCTAATGGAATTGTACTTCAAGGTTGAATCGGGAACCATATTGTGGCCCACGGTTCTGGAATTTATACGTATGAGCTTGAACAATTGGTCGACACTCAAATTGTCATAGTCATCGCTGGTCAAATTCGAGGTGTAGTTATTGTTGAAGTAGGGATGGCAATTGTAGTTTGATATCGAAGTGGCCTCGATTGCCGCCGTTGCCAACTGGATGGGCGATTGGTACTGCGACAGTTCATTCATGTGGGTGGCACCATTGAATAACAACGGATTTGATTCGTTGGTGGTGGTAGCGGTATAATCCTGGGAAGTCTGGAAGCCTGGACGAGGATCGGACGCAAGAGGAGTTTGGTTCTGGCCGGGGTCGTTCATGCTATTGATGCGGCGGAGAGGCGTTTCCGTCTCGGTGTGGGTAATAAAGTTAGAAAACTGGCCTCTGATGCTGGTATGCAGCTGCTGCTGTTGCAGTTGATGCTGCTGTTGCACATATGCAGGGTTGATGTAGTCCTCCAGGGTCTGGGAATTGCGCAGCCCGTCGTCGGTGCCCTGGGCCGGGGCAATTTCGTGAAGAAAAGACAGAATCAGTTGGGGGGGAAGGTGGGGGGCGGCCAGGAACGATGACGTGGGTGCGGACGGTGGTGCGGGGCCGCTAGCCAACATCTGGCGTGAATTGGCGTGCAAAAACGTGCGTTCATTCAAGGATAGATAGTTGTCGAGCACGGTGGCGATGATGGGGAGGATGCCGGCCTTGACCACCTTCTGGCGGATCTTCTCGGTACCCCTGGTGCCGATCAACACGAGGCACTGGAACGCCAACGTCCACTTCCACGCCGTCAACAACTTCTTCTCGCTGGCGACGCCGTGGTCGTGGACGTGGACGGTGGAGTTGTGGCACTCGTGCAAGATCTCAATCAACCGCTCGATCCCTCCGTCGGCCGCCAACGTGTCGCGAACCTTGGCCAGCGACGACACCAAGTACGTCAAGTAGTTGAGGGAGTTGACCAAGGGCTTGTCGGAGGTGACGTCCAACGCCCGCCGGTCGTACAAGCTGGTGGTGATGGTCACCGCCGCCTTGTTGGACGCAATCGCCTTGTAGTTGGAGTCTCGCATGCCGGTGGGGCGCTTGTTTGGGAGACAACGATGCTGTCGAGAACACCCCTTGCGCTGGCAGCTCCACGGGGACGACGATGGCGGTGGTTTTGTCGAGACTCGAAAACTAGAGGGTCGAAAAACTGGCCCAAGCGCACAAAAGTGAGTGGAGGGACAAATGGGGACGGTCAGTGGCAAAGGAGGCCTGGGACGGGTCGTGGATGGAAGACGATGTCGTCGATGTCGCGGAGGGGATGTCGTGGTCGTGGCGTCGTGGGATGTCGCAGTGCGAATGTCGTGTCGCGGTCGTGCTGGGTAGTGTTGCAGTAGTGCCGTGGTAGTGCTGTGGTAGTGGTGCGGATACGACGAGTCGAGGGCGTGGCGGGCGTGTTGTGGAGTTGACGCCTCTATAATGTGGTCGTGGTTGAGGGTCGGATCGTGTTCTGGTGACGGGAGTGCAGTTAGGCCAAAGAAGGCTGGCTCCCTGTAGTGGCAAGGCACTAAGGGGTTGCAATTCGGCACGACCAGGGTGACTGGGCCGCGCACGACGTTTCCCAAAGCGGAAGGCAGCCATGCCGTCCCCCATCAAGACAGGCAATTTGCAGCCATGGCCCCGACTACACATTTGCGATCAAGGTGGGGTCCGCATCCTTCCCAAAAAGGTAAAGGATGGCCCCCTTATGTCTATAACGTCTAATAAATAAATAATGTCGTTACTGCAACCGCAACCGCAGCTCGACGTGCACCATGGCCTTCATGCACTGCTCCATAAACATCAAGGTGAGGATGGAGTGGGGCCCGATGCGGAACAACTGGGCCCAGAACCCTTTGTAAAGAGCGCCGGGACCCTCGATGGCCACCGTCTTGCGGAAACAGTCGATGGGGCCCTTGTAGAGATTACCCTTTTGGTTGTATACACGGGTGAGTATCACGTCCCACGGGTTCATGACAATGGCCACCCCCAATCCGGCCATACACGACGCCATAAAGTGCATGGCCACCGAGTTGTCAGCGACAATGTCGTGGCGGATGAGAAAACCCTTGGTCAAGTTGTACACTGGCAACTGGGCCGCCGACCCCGCCCCCGTGCGCAAAATGGCGGCGTCCACTCCGCGGTACAACCCCTTGAAGCCCTCGCTGGCGTAGATCTTGGCCACCCCGTCCCACGCCCCGCGATAGTACGTCTGCTGCCCCACCACCGCGCCCTCGGCCTTGGCGGCCTTGGAGTACGACTGCATCCTCGTCTTGATCAAAAAGAAGGGCGACGCCAACACCGCCCCGGCTGACCCCGAGATGAACCCGGCCGCCACATTGATGGCCAAGTTCTGGGGCACAGGGCGGCCATCGGAAAACGACGCCGGCGTTACGTACTTGGTGAGGTAGTACCTACTGGGCTCGTACAACCCGATCCGGCACCCGTTCAACCCCAACTGGTAGTAATAGCCACACATGAGCCCCTGCTGCAAGCCCCGGATCCCCTCGTGGCGGTAGATCAACACAAACGCCTGGAGCGGGTTCTTGTACAACCGCACCGATGACGCCGACTTTTTCGCCAACTCTCCCTGGAGCTGCATCCGCGTCTTGATGAGCTCGATGGGGTTGGTAAAGGTCACTGCCCCACACGCTGCCACCCCGCCGGCGATGAAGCCCCCCAAGGTGGACACTTTTTCTGCCGCGTGCTTCTTGGTGGCGGCCCCGGGCCCTGGCACCACCGCCGCAGCTTTAGTTTCGCTCTGGTTCATGTTGGTGGTGACTTTGGCAGGGTTGGTGGTTGGCTGGAGCTGATTTGTGAAAAATTTGGCCATAAATTTTGCCGGAACAGGGGCCGGACCGGCGGTGACACAAAGCGCGATGATGACATAGCAATTGGTGCAGGAATTTGCAGCCATCGGCAGCCAGCCCGTGGAAGACGGACGGGTGGCGACCCCGGGGCGGTGTACATCCGACAATCACGTGAACGAGGAGAGGCGTGGCCATCTTGCAAGCTATGTCGCAAGCAATGTCATAGCTTGGATGGTGGTTTGGGTTTGTATGGTTTAGATTCCCTTTAGCGCAGTTGCGATGGCGACATTTGGTTGCGACAAGCCCGTTGCGACATGACTGAATCCGCATGTAGACTTCTCGACCGGACCCAAGCATGAAGCCTACATGCAGTCCGCTTCCATTTCTATACCGCCCGTATTGTCATCAATCTTCGCTTGTGCCACTTATCCTGTACCACTTCTCCCCATGACAGTATACAGTCCAAAAATAGCAGTAAAGCCCCTACTGCATACAAGCCGGGCTTTTGGGAAATGTCGCGCCTGCCGTTTTCGCGACACGCCATCGGCGCCCACAAGAGCGACATGTCCATGGGTCTAGACCGCCATCAAACCCCCTACTATTCCGCCCCATGTTGACAGCAATTTCCCGTTTGAAGACGTCGCCGTCGCCGGCAGTACGTAGAGGCCTTGCCTCCGTCGCCGTTGACCCCGCTGTGCTCAGAAAATACCCGGTAGGATTGACGGTGCACGGATTCGAGATCGAACAGACCACCCCGGTGCCCGAGTTCTCCTTGGTGGCAGTGGCTCTCAAGCATCACCAGTCCAACGCCCGCCATTTGCACTTGCATGCCGACAACGATACCAACAATGTGTTTCTGATCGCCTTCAAGACAAATCCGCCCGATGCCACGGGGGTTCCCCACATTCTTGAACACACCACTCTTTGTGGATCCCACAAGTACCCGGTCCGGGACCCCTTTTTCAAGATGACCAACCGGTCGTTGAGCAACTTTATGAACGCCATGACCGGGCACGACTTCACTTTTTATCCGTTTGCCACCACCAACGCCAAGGACTTTGACAACTTGATGGATGTCTACCTTTCTTCTGTGTTTGAGCCCCAGCTCAACTACAACGACTTTTTGCAAGAGGGGTGGAGGTTGGAGAACGAGGACTTGCACGACATGTCCTCCAAGTTGCTTTTCAAGGGAGTGGTGTACAATGAGATGAAGGGCCAGTACTCCAACTCGGCGTATTATTTTTACATCCGCTTCTTGGAATCGATATACCCCGCCTTGAACAACTCAGGAGGCGATCCCAAAAAGATTACCTCTCTTTTGTACGAAGATTTAATTCTGTTTCAGAGACAGAATTACCATCCCTCCAACTCAAGAACATTCACGTATGGGAATCTTCTTTTGGAAAGCCATTTGCAGAGATTAGATGAATACTTTCGACAATTTGGCGCCCGTAAGCATCAGTTGAATGTCAAGAAACCGATATTTGAAAAAAACAAGGCACTTGAATGTGATGTTGTAGTTGGCGGTCCCATAGATACCATGTGCGGTAAGGAAATCGACGAACAATACAATTCCTCCATTACCTGGAATCTTGGCAATCCATTGCAACCAGATATGCAGTATGAGGTGTTCAAATGGAAGATCCTTAGCTCGTTGTTATTTGATGGTCACAGTTCTCCTTTGTATCAGGAGCTTATTGAGAATGGGTTTGGTGCCGACTTCTCTCCCAATTCTGGACTCGATGTCACCACTTCCTTGCTCTCGTTCACAGTGGGTCTCAACCAGATAACTCGGGAAAAAGTGAACCAGTTGAATTTGAAAGTGACGGATATTTTGAACAATAAAGTGCTTACAGAACTTGATACCCCTGATAGCTCATACACCGATCGAGTCCAAGCAATCTTGCATCAAATAGAGTTAAATTTCAAGCGCCACAAGCCTGATTTTGGCTTTAGCTTATTGAGCTCCATTGTTCCATCTTGGGTCAATGGTTTAGATCCTATAATATCATTGCAAGTTGAGCAAACGTTGGAAAGATTCAAATCAGATTTCCAAGACCGTGGTTTGACCATGTTCAAGGATATGATTACGTCCACCTTGTTGAGCGGAAACACGCAAAAGTTCAAATTCACCATGGAACCTCGCGCCGATTTCACAAAATCGTTGGCAGATGAAGAGGAATCAAGATTAAATCAATTAACGAGTGATTTGACGGAGGAAGACAAGAAAATTATTTATGACCGAAATTTGGCATTAGCCGATGCTCAGTCCCAAGAACAGAATACAGACGTACTTCCAACTCTAACCATGGCCGATATTCCCCAACAAGGAGAATTTTACAAGATTAATTTCGCTCATATTGGTGACCGCGACGTGCACGAGAGAGTTGTTGATACCAATGGTTTGGCCTATGTGTATGCCTTAAAGGATATCTCTAATTTGCCATCCCAATATTTAAAGTATCTTCCCTTATTTAATGGCTGTTTGACAAACCTCGCAGGAACAACCTCCACTTCAATCACAGAGTTGGAAACAAAGATTCAAATGCTCACTGGTGGTATCTCGTTTAGTCACAGAGTTTCCCAGGATCCTTATGATATCAGTTCTGCTAAATTGCAATATCTGTTGAGCGGTATGTCACTCCAGCAACATTCTCATCATATCTATGACTTGTGGTTGGAGATTTTGACGCAAACAAACTTTGAAGCCGAGGAGGTGGTATTGGACAAGTTGGCCACATTGATCAGAAATATGGGTCAGAACCAACTCAACAATATTGCTGACCGTGGTCATTCGTATGCAAGTGGCTTAAGCAACTCAAAATTAACACCATCAAAGTACATTCTGGATCTTACCAATGGGTTAAGTCAAGTGCAACTTATTATGGAATTGAATGCCAGGTTAGAAGCCAAAGGCAAAGAGTATCTTTCACAAGAAATCTTGCCAGTATTACAGAAGATTCGTAACGTTGTTCTTGATGAAGGTAAACGGTTCAAGTACCGGATTGTGGGGGACAAGACAATTGTGAGTGAGAATGAGGGATTGATTGCCAAATATGACGGAAAAATATATTCTTCTGGCAATCCTGTTGTTGGTGGTGATGGTGTTAGTGAGCTTGTCACTGCATTTAACGCACATTCCTTAGGTATCAATACCAATGAGAAAACATTGGTGAATTTACCGTTCCAAGTGGGATATGCATCGTTGGCCAAGACAGGAGCTCCTTATTCCACTAAGGAAGGTGCTGCGTTGCAGATTCTCTCCCAGTTGTACTCGTTCAAGCATTTGCATTCCAAGATTAGAGAATCCAATGGTGCGTATGGCGGAGGGTTGAACTATGACGGTTTGGGTGGAACCTTGAATTTCTATTCCTATCGTGACCCGGAACCATTGAAGTCGGTTGAAGTGTTTATCAGTTCGTTTGACTATGGTTTGGGGGCCAAGTGGACGGCCCAGGACTTGCAAGAGGCCAAGCTCCGCATTTTCCAGAGCGTTGATGCTCCCATCAACATTGCCAGTCAAGGATCGCATCAGTTTTTTGAAGACATTTCTGACGAATTGCGGCAGCAAAGACGTGAGGACTTCTTGGCAGTGAATGAACAAGATTTGGAGCAGGTGGTAAACAAGTATTTGGTTGGCAATGACGTCAATGTTGTGAGTGTCATTGGTGATAATACATTGTTGAAGGTGGGAGATGATTGGAAGGTGAAAGAGATGAAGATATGAGCGTGGTTTTACGTGGTATTACATGGTGACCAATTCGTGGTGACTATGGGACACCTGGTAATGAGCAACTAGTGATGAACCAACTTGCGAAGCATCAATAGAACAATAGACTGTAAATAGTGTACATTACGATTCTAGATATTAGATTGTAAGAATTAAGTCCGTGGTTTAGAGGACAATACCAGATTTTGGTGTGGTAATGTTCGGGTCTTGCAAGTCATGCAAGTATCTGGTACCTAGATATCTGTTTAGGTTTATATATACAAGAGGGTGTTGTGCACCTGTCCACTTTCACCAACAACCGTCACTTCAATCGATTCTCAACACTCAACTCTCAACTCTCAACTCAGCTTTCAATACTCAGCTCCAACTCAATTTTCAACTCTCAACTCAACTTTCAAATAACCCTTTCTTGCTAACGTCTCCAATCAAATGTTAACCCCCGTTCTTCAAATTACTTTTCGTTCACATTCCTTGATTCACATTTTCAATGCTACTATCTTGCAGCTAACTCTCACCGACAGTTTTTCATCCACTCACTTTCTTTGGTCACTTCCTCTTTTTCTTCAACCCCTTCTCCAACCTACAACCCCAAATCGCCTCACCACATTTCACTGACTCAGCTACCTCTCCTAAACTAACAACACTCATATGCTCTAACGATGACTACGAGAAAAGTCTTTGGGAGGTCTCTCCGCCACCCTCCTCTTTCTGTCCTCAGTAAACAAGCAGTGCCTCTGGGCCCGAGGGTCGTACAATATGAGCTTCATACGGGGAGTACTTCTGGGCACACTGAACCACTTTTCGTATCCCGTCTTGGCGGCCGAGATCAACTTGACCATGGTGCGAGTGGTCTTTGCCTTGGCCATGGTGTTTGCGATTGTTTCTTACTGGGTTGGTCACAGGATGGTTGTCCAAGCGAGATGGTAATACGACTTCGCTAACCCAAGCCATTTTGGTACTATGGGCAAATTTTTTAACTTCCCAATTAGGAAGGAACCTGGTCTCCCACCGTCCATAGCCTCGCCCGCCCACACGCGTAATTGATACGGACACACCACGAATTTTTTTCACTGTTTACCACCCTGACCTGATTCCTCCACCCTCCAGCAAACCCCAGCAACAAACGCGTGCAGACCTCTATCGTGGAAACATCCTATCCTCCATATTGAGCATCCACGTCAACCAGCATCCAAGATGAAGTTGCTTCTCACCTGCATATACCTGTTTGTTTGGATGGTGGCCACGGTGGCCGCCCTCCACTTGGAAGTGCCAGCGTTGCCCTCACCCCAGCCCGTGTGCATCCGAGACTTTGTACAGGAGAACCAGTTGGTGGTGATCAACATCAAGACGGACGGATCGATAGGCGACGGCCAGCGGTTGGAGTTGAAGGTGACGGACTCGGTGGGCAACCAGTTGCGCACGCAAAAGGACACCACGGGCACGTCGCGTGTCACGTTCACGTCGTCCAACAACGCCGCCTTTGACGTGTGTTTCATCAACCACCAGGTGCACAAGTGGGGCCGGGACATCAAGGTGTTGAGACTGGTGGAGTTGGACATTGAGAGTGGACTGGCTGCCCGCGACTGGAACGCCCTCCAGGCTTCAGAAAAGTTGAAGCCCATGGAGGTGGAATTGAAGAAGATCATGGCATTGACGGAGGAGATTTCCCAGGAATTGACCTACTTGAAGGCCAGAGAGGAGAAGATGAGAGACACCAACGAATCCACCAACTCGCGGGTCAAGTGGTTCTCGGCCATCATCATCTTGTCGTTGGTCGGGTTGGGCACCTGGCAGATCCAGTACTTGAGGCACTACTTCAAAGTCAAGCATATCATCTGAGCGTCGTGGCTCCGTGTGTATTTAATGATACAAAAGGTATTAGCTATTATTGGAGTGGAGTGGAGGTGTCCACGTGACTACTTTGGTTTGCTCCTGTAGTGTAGATATAGGCTAGGGAATGATCACCGGTGGCCATAAAAGCGATTGATAGTTGATAATATCGACGTTTTATCGCCTGGCATTGATCGGTATTCCTATCACATTTGAAAGTTGCAATATATGGTCATTGAACCTGGATAGATAATTGATCGCTTGACATTCATTGATTCCTTGAAACGTTCCGTTAAACGGGGCTTGTTTCAAAGTACTGCTCGTAGGTCTCTGCGTAATTTTCCCATCGTTGCCGACCCTTTTTCTCCTCGGCTTCCTCTGGTGTCAACGAGAACTTGAAGTCCTTGTTTTCGACACATTTGTCGACAAAACCAGAATACAACTCAATTCGCATGGAATCTCCCTTGACACAGTGGTCATAGATACCGTTTTTATCCTGAAAATGCATCTGTTGTGTTTCACTAAGGGCAAAATTCAACATCCAACTCATTAAAAAATTCAACTTGAGCCAGCAATGTCGAAAATGTGCAAATGTCTCATACGTTTCATCCTCGATCAACTGCAAGTAGATTTCTTGATTGGAGATCCAGGATAGTACGGAGTTGATAGCAGTGATTTCCCACTTGGGTTCCTTCACATTTTTGCCATTTTCAAAACTATACTTCTTGGGGAGATCAAAAATTCCATTCATTGACGTCAACTCTCTCAAAAGCGACATCGCGAGGTTAATTAATTGTAGTTTTGTAAATCGGTCATCATCTTCCCAACCAGGGCCTTTTCCACCATAATAAATTGGTTCTGCAAAGAAATACTCCACAAGATATTCGTACTCTAGAGTAATAAATTTTGTCGTAAGTTCTCTCACTAATGTCTGTGGCGATACCAGACTCAGCAATCCCATGGTCTCATCTTGTGTGTATCCATCAGTTGCGGTAGCATCCAAGTAGAAGGACAAATAGTATACACAGTTGATGATCTTGAACCGTAGCTTCATAGAATCGATATTATCACTGCATGTAGGTGTGTCATTCGTGCTTTTCAAAGTATCTTCCGTCTTAATAAGCAACTTTTCATGGTCATAGCACGCCAGTATTGTCGTGGACAACAGTGTACTAAGTCCATTAAAAACAAACTCAACCAATCTGTCATACCAATCAATCTTGAAAAACCCCAACTGAGACATAAGTTTTACGAGTATCAACTCTGAAGACATGCCAATTTTCTTGGAAACAGAATACCGATCGCAAGAAGGGTGGAATAATTTATCAAACAAAACGCATGACAGTAACGAGTTGAAGAGGTTAATCTCAATCACTGTGAATATCACATCCAATAAGTTTCGGTGTGTGGTATAAATTGCATGAAAGTTAGCTCCTCGTTTATTTAATTGTGTCGACTTGTTGGAACAGTAAAAGGTCCAGTTGATGAGCTTCCAGAGAGAGAATTTCTGGAAATCGGGGTCGAGCTTCTTGGTTAGCACATGCTCGTCAAATATTCGAACAAGATCCCATTTATCTTTGGAAGTGACATTCCGTTGTTTTGGTGCTCTTCCCTTTGCAGGCGATTTTTCATTGGTGACTCCGCTCATCATAGCAACAAATGGGTTGTCCTTGTCCTCTCTGTCAACGAATGGCGAGGTACTTCTCGCGGAAAGAGCAAGGTTATTATACTTCAGCACCTCGTCTTCCATGTTGCCCAAGGAGCTCAATCCTATTTCCTCATCAATCTCGGAGTCGCTGATTTCGCCTTCGTCGGAGTCCTCCTCATTGTCGATACTCACTTTACGCTTTTTTGGTGAATCACGAAACGCTGCAAATATATCTTTCTGGTTGGAATCTTTCTGTTTGATGGATCTCTTTTTGGAAATACCAGTCCTAGTACCTCGCTTTGGGATCGATTCGGTGGGCTTGGACCGACAAAAGCCATTAAATAAGGATAAGAATAGAGCGCCGATTTCTTCGTGTCCATTTTTCCATTTTTCAATGTACCTGGTAAGCAAATTGACGGCACGTTCGCTGAGCGATGCCTTGGTCAAGCAGTTTTCGTAGTCCCAGTTTTGCGATTGAATTCGGTTCGGGGTAGCCGTCAATCCTTCCACCACGTAGGTATTCATTGTCCAATTGCTGCCTGGTGTTCGTGACGCCAAGGAAAATAGTATTCGTAGTAGATCGAGCGATGGAACTGGTAGGAAGGAGTCTTGAGTGTAGACTGTATCTGGATTCTGCGACTTACAAGTGAGTTCCACCTCTGTCTTGAACGTGGTTTCCAAATGGGTCAACAATTCATCAAACTGGTGGACATTGTTCAAATTAGCGTCTTGGAGGTGGCCGATCTGGGGAATGAAGGAGTCGATGTATTTTGTTTGCTCTCGATGATATGCTCCAGACGAGAATAAGAGGTTTGTCATTTCATACTTCTCAAGGGATAAAATACAGAGTGTAGGTGGCGAATTGAAAAGGAGGGTTTTGTATGGATAGTGTGATTGAAATTGGGTTATATTGGCATTGAAGAAATATTGATTCCAAGGGTGTGACTCAAGTAACTACTGGTACGAACTGTAAATCATATGATGTAGTATCGACAAAACAGTGGGCGAGAAGATGAAGGTTTGTAAGTACTAATAATTGGTGATAAGTGTTGATACTTTTCAGATGAACAAATACTGAGCGATGAGTATACTGGTTGAAATATAGAATTATACTGTGGTGGAAAAAACTACTTACAATCTACAAAACCAAATCTTGTTCAGCAAGCATCACACAATAGAACAAATCAGGAACCAATCCTTTATCCAATTGTTCAGCCATTCGGCACTACCTCGCGACAACAGCAATCTCCAGTTGATACAAACCTAAAAAATACAGGCTGCGAAATCAAAATGTCAATCACAGTACGTCAAGTCTCTAATCTCAATCATATCACAACTACTAACCCCCCAGTTGGTTACTCAAACGGGAAATATCAAGGTCGAGTTGTACGTGGCCGAGCGCCAGCATTTGCCTGTGCTTGAGAACTTTGTCAGGCACTGTGCCCAAGGCACCTACCGCAACATCAACATCTTGAGGTACATTCCTGGCTTTATCGTCCAGACGGGTTCTCCTGCCAACAAGGGCAAAGACAACCATGCTGCCGATGACAATCATCCTCCATGTGGCAGCGTCAGTTCTGACTTTGCCCGCAACGGAATATCTCCACGAGAGTACAAGCGTGGCACGGTGTTTACCATCAACGATTCCAGTGATAACGGGCTTGGATGCCAATTTTTCATTCTCTTGTCCCCCAAGCACGTACAATCGATACAACAGCAGGGAGACTATACGGTGATTGGGGAGGTGATTGACGGAATGGACGCATTGGATGCCCTTGACCACGACCGTCAGTTGCAAGTGTCGGGCCAGCTATCAGGTAAGCCCCAGGGCAGGTGGAAAAACGAGCCATGGCTTCTCGACGTAAACATCCACTACAACCCATTTGCCTTGTAAGGTGGAGGGCCATTTCTATATCAAAGGCTAGTCCAACTCGCCTAAGTTGCCCAAGATCTGAGCAAAATCCTTGATAGTGACCGAGGGTCCTGACTTGGTCTTTTCAAAGTCAAAGTTAAGTAGGGTGCCGCGGGAGTCGTGGGCACAGCACCCGAGCATGTCGATCAAGATGGAGTCGCTAATGGTGGTCTTGGTGGAATGATCGGTGTCAAGGTGAAGCGCGGTTTTGATTTGCTGCAAATGGGGCAAGGTGAGACGGAAGTTGACCACGGTGGCGTCCAGAGGCGCGTTGCCACGGCCTTCAGGATCGATGGTGTCTACAAAGAGCCTCCAGGTGGCAACAATGTGGCTGTAGCCGTTGCGGAACTTGACGAGGCGGGCTACGTTGGCAATGAGCTTATCAATGTCGACAATGTCAAGCACGGTTCCAACACTGGAGATGGTGTAGGCCTGGATGCACGCCAATGTCAAGTTGTGACGGCCACTGCTACTGCCACTTCCGGTCACAGGCTCGTGCTCGTCCTTGACGAAGCGGTAGTAGTGGTCGATGCAGGCGACAATGTCTTCGATGAAGCACTCTGGAACTTGGAGGGATTCTAGAAGCTGGGGCATCTGGTGCATGTGCAAGTCATCGCCATCGCCAAGAATGTCCAGATACGCCTCAAGAATCTCGTCCTCAATATCCGGTGGTACTTCTTCAAAGCGGGCCGACCCCAAAACGGCCCTGGTTTTCCGTTTTGGCGCCATAGTGACGTTGTAGAAGGGCGGAAGAATGACGGACGATTTTTCGATGGTATTTATCCGCGTTCCGTGCATGGATGCGCATTCTTGGCGCCGCTATCATAACCCTTCCATTCTACGGCTTCTTTCCATAATGACGGAACCCTCAGTTGAAACAGGCCTCGTCGAGGTCACGGACAAGTTGCCCGAGGCCCCGCGGTGTAGATTGTTCTTCAAGAACGAATACGAGCAACCCTCGGGCAGCTTCAAATTGAGGGGCATCGGCCACCTTGTAGCCCAGTCCATCAAAAAGGCTCGGGCCCAAGATAAGCAGGACGTGCGCATTTACTCGTCGTCAGGGGGAAATGCAGGACTTGCTGCTGCATACAGTGCTCGCCACTTTGGATTGCCTTGTACAGTGGTGCTTCCCAAGACGTCCAAGGCAAATGTGGTGGACGCATTGCGTAGCCTTGGGGCCGAGGTGGTGGTGGAAGGCCGCCACTGGGGAGAAGCTGATGCCCATCTTACTGGGACAATAATCCCTGGACTCCCTCTGTCCGTGTATCCCGTGTACGTGCACCCGTTTGAGGACCCCTTGATCTGGCACGGCCACGGATTCATTATTGATGAGATTGTCCACCAGTTGGCTCCCAGCGATCTTGCTAAGGTCAAGGGGGTGGTGTGCAGCGTGGGCGGTGGTGGCTTGTACAACGGAGTTGTGGAGGGACTCAAGCGTAACCCCGGACTCGCCCAAGCCCGGGTTTTGGCGGTGGAGACCCTCCAGGCCCCTACTTTCCACGAAGCCGTGCGCCAGGGTAAGGTGGTGCATTTGGCCGAGGTCAACACCATCGCCAGTTCGTTGGCTTCGCCCTACATTTCTGGACAGTCGCTCATCAACTACAACGACAACGGCACCGAGTTAGGTGCAATGGACGACTTGGATGCCGTCCGGGGTGTGCTTGACACCTTTGACACATTCGACATTATGGTTGAACCTGCATGTGGGGCATCTACTTCAGTTTCATTTGCCCAGAGTCATTTGTTGGACAAATTGGGCGATTTACAGCCGGACGACATTGTTATTGTCGTTGCCTGCGGCGGAGCGGGGGTGACGCCAGAGATATTAGAGGAGTATAGACAGTTGGTAGCCTGAGTATAGAATCACGTGGATTCTTGCGACATTTTCTTGATAGATTTTTGAATGTGCGACATTCACGAACAACCCCACAATGTCGTAGGCACTTTTCGAAGCCAGCAGGCAGCAAATTGTGAAGAAAGCACATGACACATGGCCCCATTATCTATATAGATACTATAGCCTTTGGTTTCTCTTAAATGTCGTCATGTTGTATCACGTCTCATGTATTTCATTAACGTATCATATACAAGTATTGTTACCGTACGACATTTGATATAGTTTTTGCTGTATTTCTCGCAACTTTCCAACAATCTGGGCACAGTTGCAAATCACGTTCCCCAGTATTTTACAATTTCCCAAAACGGCTACCTAACTGTTTGCCCCTCTTCTTCAGCAAGACTTCACTAGACATAACTAGACACCACTTTCTACATTACGTAATCGACCATTTCCCCAGACCAACCTATCGCCATCTAGACCCCCTCATTTTGTTATCAATTGTCAACACATTCATCGAACATGTCCAAACCCAACACAACAAGCACATGGCTACCAGCATGGATGTCCTCACTGCAGGACAAACCCGAGTCGGAAACAGAACAGAACCAGGAACCAACGCAAGAGTTGGTACAGAAGGAGAACATTTACAATCACCAATCGTCGCCGCCACCTGATGTGACAATGTCTGTTTCCAAGAAAGGAGTGACCAAACCCAAGAACAAAGTGACTACTCTTCGACATAAGACGTCCACAACGTCGTTGGCGTCGATGACGGCGGGAAACTGGCTTGGGTGGAGAAATAAGGATGGCAAAGACTCGCGGCGGCTGTCACCAGAGCAAGATGAAGCGGCCGTCAACGACGAAACTGAGGTGGCCGACGATGACGAGCTAGATGACATTACTCCCGACGACAATGGTGACGAGATAGACGATCATGTGCTGAACAACAAGAAGAAGGGCATAAACTGGAGCTTCTGGAATAGCAATCTGACCCTGGACCAGGAGAAAGAAGATTCCGCAGCAAACAATACAACTGCTAGCGCCAACTCCATCAACAACAACAGCTCTAACAATAACTCATCCAATGCCAACAATTCCAATCAGAAAAAGGAGAAAGAAAAGGACAAAGTCGTCCATGTGGCCAATACCATCCTCAACTCGACCCCAACTCTTCTTTCCAAACAAGACCTTCCCAAAAAGAAGGACGAAGACGTGCAGGACGATGCAGTGCTTTACAAACCCCATGATAAACCTGCCCAATTCAATCAAATAAACACCCACAAGAACGAAAATCTTCGTGAAAATGTAATTGTTCCTGATTGGAACAAATGTCTCCCGCAAGCTTCTGGTTCTGCACTTAGTAATTTGGTGGGGGGGTCGACCACTTCCAATCAGGGCAACACAAACCAAACGATAAGAACAGATTTGCGTAATTGGCGACAATTTTTGAACCAAATTTCTAGCAAGTTTGGTATCAGCTCTGGTACAATACCCTCAGAGACGGAGACCGCCCCTGCAAGAGAAGAGGTGGAAAAGGAATTCAGTTTACTATACGAGAGGTCATACAAGTTGTACGGCAAGTCGCTAGCGATTCTTCCTGAGAGTAAACGTGGATGCTTACCGAACTACAACAAGTCTTATCACTATAACGATGATGGTATCAGTCTCCCACCAACAATAGACAACTCGCAATTCCAAGAAGACCAGAATGACCCAAACTCCATCACAATATCAAATGATCCCATGGGCAACTTGTTAATAAACTATTCTGGTACCAAAAAGAAAGAGGGATCGCTGTTGCACCCCAATGCCACCGAAATTGTCAGTTACAAGTCAGGACCCCTCAAAAATATCAAAAATATACTTATCATTGGCGTTCACGGTTTTTTCCCCACAAAAATGATTCGTCCCCTTATTGGTGCTCCCAAAGGAACTTCACTTAAATTTGCAAACGAGGCAGAGAAAGCAGTCATTCGTTATTGCGTTGAAAACAACTTGATCAACGAGAGTAATGCCAATGTCAGTATCCAAAAAATAGCCCTTGAGAAAGAAGGACGTATATTTGACCGTGTTGACTTTTTTACAGAGATATTGAAAAAATGGGAGCACGAGTTGAATAATGCAGATTTCATCTTCGTTGCTTCACATTCGCAAGGTTGTGTTGTGTCGATCATATTATTGGCAAGGTTGATCCAGATGGGGATATTGAAGGATGCAATAAGCAAAAGGGTTGGGATATTGGGGATGGCAGGTATTAATAATGGGCCTTTCTACGGAGTGGACAAGTCATTTTTTATGAAGGCTTACTCAGCCATTGAGCATGACTCGTTGAACGAGCTTTTTGAGTTGACCAAGTTTGATAGTGCCCAGCTGTTGGCCTACAAAGAGTCCACACAAATCTGTATCAGTGCCAATGTGAAGATTTGCTTCATTGGTAGCATAAATGACCAGTTGGTACCGCTATACTCAGCATTGGCGTCGCACTTGTTCCATCCCAACATCTATCGAGCCTGTTACATTGACTATACTAGTGGAACTCCGCCATTCATACAGAAGTTGGTATCGTTAAGCTGTCAGTTGCAGAATCTAGGATATTTTGATAATAATGTGTTGAAGGAGTTAAGCACGTCATTGGCGGGTCCATTGACGGGTGGAGGCCATTCTAAGATCTACAATGATGGTAAAGTGTACGACCTTGGAGTCAAGTTTATCTTGGACACCGACGACATCATTATCCCAGCTACTGCAGGTGATGCCAGTCTCGAGACTGTTCAAGCCACAGTGCCCATCAGCAACAAGGTATACATCAAGGAATACAATGTGGGCAAGATTGGCACCAATCCGTTCATATTGCCGTGGTGCCTCCGCGGACTCTTGTTCAACATTGAAAAGAATTGGCCCAATCGTCGGGTAGGCGACAAGACAGATGGTGCCGACGACAAGGTGAAGAACGGGTACCAAGAGATCAATGAGTTGTACGAATTGTTTGAGAATTGGAAACCCGAGTCCAAGATGCTTCGCGAGTTGAAACTTCGGTTGAACGGGTTGCGCGCCAGCAAATTGTGAAATTAACCGTTCCATGACGTCCCTGCGGGACGCGGCACGGTCATGCACGAGCCCATGGGTACCAAGTCGGTTTCCAACGGTGATCTAAAGCGGAGCCAGTTTGGGAGCACGTGATCTATATAGAGTTCCACAGTATTGGTGTTTGGATGCACGACCTCCCCCATAATAAACGCGGTGCCAAAACATCGAGACCCCTCAGCACGAAAAAACCGCTACGATTTGGCGTTTTCACAACCGTCCCCACACAGTTGAAACAGCGGTAGATCAACCACAGGCCCCTTGAAGACGTTCCAGGAGAGCCGTCACGAGACTACATCCACACCGCAGTAGATTAGCGGAATTTCCCCTTTAGGACCACCCCTCTCTCATCACTAGTGGTGGTTTTTGTTGTGTTGTCGGCCAGAAACCATCGAACTTGTGCCTCGTCTTCACAATTGCGACCTGCCGTCAATGATCATGGTGGATGAAGCCGAGGGACTCACCCCTGATACCTCTGACCACTCCGCAGACGACTATAAACCGCCTCCTGTCCCGGGGCCGTGGTCGGATCGCGAACACCACGTTTTGGCGACGGGGGTGTCGACGCCCGGATTGCCCTTTGTGGAGTTGCTCTTGCGATTCCCAGGGCGCACGTGGCGCGAGGTGGTGGCTGCCATCGCAAACTGGCATCACCTGCCCCAGGATGTCGCGGTAGCCTACAAAAAGGCGACGGTATACGCGGTTTTGTTCCACCCAGACGTGGACACCGCTGTTGTGCGCACAGCTATCCCCACCACCACCAAAACTGCCGTGGACCGCGCGAGGACGCGCGTGGCCCAGGTCAGGGCTATGGGGTGGCGCAATCACGAGATCGACACCGTGTATGCCTTGGCCCACAGCGACTTGACCCGCACCACCCTCAACAAGCGGCTTCCGCAGAAATCGCTTGCCCAGTGTGCGGAGGCAGTGGCGGTGTTGGTGCTGCGTCCGGCGTGGACCGCCAAGGAGGAGGAGGTATTGATTACAGATGTGCACGCGCCACCGGAATTTTACGGGGACGAGTTACCGTGCCGCACGGTGGTGATGATCAAGACTAAGTTGCAGGAGTTGCGAAAAACTCAATCACTGTCATCACCACGGGAGAATGGCGACGGCCACAGCGACAAGGCGAAAAAAGATCACCATCTTGTTGACGAGTGCATCAAGTACGATCTCACCGCGCAGGGGCTCCAACAAAACTTCCCCGAAAAAAGCCTCGACCAGATTGTGGACGAGGTGCGGAGTCAGTGGGGTCCCAGCAGTCCGGAGCCTGCCTTTACTCCGGGAGAGAAGGACCTCCTCAAACTGCTCCTCAAAGCCAACACCCCTGTGGAACAGTGCTTTGAGCATTTTCCGGTGCGGGGCGAGTCCTACTTGCGCACTAAATACAAGGAGTACAGTTTTGTTTCCACGCGAGTGCATTTCAAGACCAAGCAGGAGCGATTGATCTATGAGGCCCGGTGGGTGTTTTTCATGAACGGAGGTCATGAAGGTCAGGAGGGCGGCCGCAGCTCCCGCAGGCGTAGTCGGAGCGTGACTCAAGAAGAAGAGGAGCTCGAATCCATCCAAAAGGCAAGTGGAACTACGGCTCCCGTGGTGAAACGGGAGCTTACACCCCAAGAGATTGAGGACAGACAAAGACGAGCCCAGGAGAGAAAGCAGCGAGCTCAAGAAAAGTTGGCCCGCAAACGAGCCGAAAAGTTGGCCAAACAGCAAGAGTTGGAGCAACGTAGGGCGGCAGGACTCGTGAGAAAAAAAACAAAGTCGGCCACTGGATTGAGTTATTCACTAGAACAGTTGCTTGCGAGCTCGGAATACTTTCAGACGGTGGTGGGAGACAAGAGAAAAGTGGAATTGGGTCAGAAAAGAAGACGGCTTCAGGCAGAATACTACTGTCCTGAAGTTGAGGCGCCGAAAAAGAGCTCTGTCAAGTTGAAAACGCGTGCACGCCAGGCGGAAAAGAATAAAATCAAACAGGAATTGAAGAAACAACTGAACAAAAAGAAGAAAAATACTTCTACAAAGAAGAAAGAACGTATCATCAAGGAAAAACAAGTGGCACCCCAAGAGGACGACCGTATCCTTGAAGAAGAGGCAGATGTGGAAGAGGAGGAGGATGAAGAGGAAGAGTACATTAGTCCCTTTGATCCTGCTGACATCAACTCTGATACCATGATTCCATTGAACAATCGTCATTTTTTCGAATCGTCCATGTATGGGCCAAGACCATCGATACCCAAATTGTCTTTTGTTGCTTCCACAAATGCAAACCAAGAGCCATCACTGGAAAACTACTTGTCGGAAAGCAAACAAATCATGACTGATCCTTCTCGTCCCATATTATTGGTGGATAACTTGGCAGCGGAAATCATCGAATCCCATTGGAAAAACTACCGAGATCTACCCATCTCATTTCCTCCTCTCATGGATCATTCCAGTGGTGACAAGAGGGTGAACAAATTAAACAATGTAAATATTAGATTCTTACTTTATCCCCAACACTGTGAGCTGTTCATTCTTGCAGCACCAAAGACCAATGAATTGGACCCCATCTATGAGATTGTCAAGTTGTTCATGATACAATATTCGCTATATTTTTCTCATTCACAAGTCTTGAAGGAAATTATTACCGAAGACTATTGTCACAAGATTGAGAATGCTGTTGAAGAAAATGACTTTGGAGAATTTATGTATACCATTGACAAATGGAACATGTTGATGTTACAACTTTCACCCAGTGAGGTAGCGCAAAGTATTTTGCAAGCTAATGAGGATATTAATTTGGAAGCTAGGCTGTATTTGACAGCTAATGAAATCAGGGTACCTACAGCTGCTGATTTAAAATTGGAAATTTTTTATTCAGAAATAATTCTTGAACAAATTAGTCCCTCTTTTAACTTGCTTAGACGATTATCAAATGAAGAAAAGGTAAATGTAATCAAACCGGTTTTGAAACCGGGTCAAGTTGAGTCTCCTGTCAATATTAGCGAAAAAGAAAAGGACATGAAGCCTGACAACTATACCGAATCATTTTTCAAACGTTTGCAAGAGATGACTACTGTTTCAAGATTCACAATCCAGCAACTTTTGCTCAGAATTTACTCAAGAATCGTTTCCACTGATTCAAGAAAGTTACGTTCGTACAAAGCCTTTACAGCAGAAGTTTATGGGGAATTACTCCCTTCCTTCACTAGTGAGGTGCTTGAGAAGGTTGAATTGAAGCCTCACCAAAGATTTTACGATTTGGGCAGTGGTGTGGGAAACACTACATTCCAGGCTGCACTTGAATTCGGGGCAAGTGTCAGTGGTGGTTGCGAATTGATGGAACACGCGTCTAAATTAACCATGATGCAAGAGGGCTTGATATCAAAGCATTTGTCAGTGTTTGGGTTGAAGCAACTCAATTTAGATTTTGCTCTTTCTCAAAGCTTTGTCGATAACGAAGCTGTCAAAAAAGTTGCATTGGATTGTGACGTACTCATTATCAATAACTATTTGTTTGATGGAGAGCTAAATGCATCAGTGGGTCGGCTTCTTGTTGGCTTGAGGCCAGGTACCAAGGTTATAAGTTTAAGAAATTTTATCAGTCCTCGGTACCGAGCCACCTTTGACACGGTATTTGATTTTCTAAAGGTAGAAAAGCATGAAATGAGTGATTTCTTGTCAGTCAGCTGGACGGCAAATAAAGTTCCCTACTACATTTCCACTGTTCAGGAAACAATTCTACCCGAATACTTAGGTCGCGAAGAGAGCGGTGAGTTAAGTGATCGCCCGACCCCAGTCATTAAGTCTGAGAGCCCCGAGTTGGTCAATATTGTGGAACATTTAACTCCACCAACAGACGATTCTTCTGAACCGGAATCACTAAAAGTTTAAAATCTGGATCTCTGATCCGTTGTATCATAGCTAGACATTGCCTTGTTTTCTATTATATAAGATTAGGCCATTACGTTGATCCGTAATGATTCATGTATATCTATTAATGTGATAATATTGTATTATACAAAAGTTGGTAACTGAGTTCTTCTCTTCTTGGCATCATTATTGTCTATTTCGACAGGACGTTTTACCACAGGGGTCGAATTGCCATTCGTACTGGGTTCTACTGAGCCAGGTCGAGAACTGGCATTGGAGCCTATTTGCCTCTTTTTCTTGGCATGGGCCGGGCCATCCATTTCCCTTGTGATGGCCAATAGAAGTGTATTCACTCGGCGACCGATTTCTTGAGGTGTTCGGGATTGTATGTACCAATCAAATTTAAATAGGTCGCTGTTGAATATCTCCTCCTTGATCTTTTCGTAGAGGTCTTCACTGGATAATCCATACTTGTGCACACAGTAGAGTAAAAACTTATCCTCTGTTTTCGAATAAACCCTCTTAGAATTGTTTGGGGGGTATTGAATCTTCAAGTCTTCCAAAGGGTTATCAAGGTCGCTCATTTTGATGGCAAGCAACTTCTCCTGGTTGAGTAGTTTTTCTCGCTTCTTTTCCATTGAGTAGATTTGGGCCAAATACTTTTCATGACTTTCTATTTGGGGATACTTTTCCCAGAATGCTTTTGAATATCTTTCTACTTCTTCAATTGACTTATTTCCCAAAGCTTTGGAAATCTGGGTATAGTTTTCACGTCCAAATTTGGCAGTCGCATGAATAAAATTGGTGAAATCTCTTCGTGTCCACTGATAGAAGCTTTCAGCAAGTAATTTGTTTTTCAAGGTCTGTTCTTCCTCTGTCAAAGGAACAACTGTATTTATCTTCTCTTGCTCAATCTTACATCTTTCTTCTCTTGATTGATCATTCTTGTTTTCATCACTCAAAAATTCGTCATCACTGTCACCAAAATCATGCACGGAATACTGGTAACCAATTTCTTTTTTGTAGGCTAATTGTTCACGTTGAAGCAATTCCTCCAATCCTTCAGGATAGAATTGGTGGTCCTGCTTATGGTACGCTTTTGGAGCTCGGGTTTTTCCTTGACTTTGTTTGTTCAGATTTTTGCTTGCAATCGGTATCTTCATCACATCTTTGTAATAATTGTCGACTGAGTAGGTTTGTTCTTTTCTTTCTCGTTTAGAAGGATTGATCCACGAAAATCCCAGTCGTGTATCATCTTTCTTGGCAAAATTCATGCCGTTCCATTCATATGCGGAAGAATCAAAGGTGATATTTTGCAAATCTTCAAGACCCAATTTATTAAACTTGGCATTCAAAGATGCTGTCTTTTCTGCTCCTCTCTTTAAGATTTCATCTATATCATCATCAAGCATAGCGCCCTTTTTCCCTTCGAAAACTTCACGAGCTCCATGCTGAATCATTTCAATCAAATCATCCTTTGTGTTGCCAATAGCCAGATTATTCAGCTGTCGTCCTTGTTGTATAACCAACTGGTCTAGCCTCAATTTTTGTGCTGCTCGTTCTAGAACCTTTTCCTCAATGGCACTTTCAGTGACAAATCTAAATACTCTAACTTGTTTCTTCTGACCAATTCTATGGGCACGGTCCATTGCCTGTAAATCGGCTTGTGGATTCCAGTCAGAGTCATAAATGATGACAGTATCTGCTGTAGTTAAATTGATTCCCAACCCTCCAGCACGAGTAGTCAAGAGGAAGATGAACTTTTCGGAATCAGGGGCATTAAATTCGTCAATGGCATCAATTCGATCTTCGTGGGCAGTAGAGCCATCGATTCTGCAGTAAGGATACTCTCTAAAGTAGCAGTAATCCTCCAATATGTCCAACAATCTTGACATTTGTGAGAAAATCAACACTCTATTGCCCTGTTGCTTGAACTTCTTGAGCATTTTATCCAAAATGACCATTTTCCCTGCATTGAACACCAAATGTTCATCGGTGGTATATGGAGGGCCAGGTTCTGCACCGTCAAACAAATAAGGATGGTTGCAGCATTTTCGGAGTTGCATGACAATGTTTAAAAGTCTGGTTTTGCCCTCACGTTTGCCGACAACACCATTGACGGCATCAATGTCCTTCTCGAGTAACCGTTTATACCACTGAACTTGCATATCTGTCATGCCTATGTACACATTGGTTTCTATTTTGGGCAACAAGGACTTTTCCACGTCGGCCTTGACCCTTCTGAGCAAGAAGGGGCTAAGTAGCTGGTGGAGATCCTGAATGGCCTTGTCTTGCTTTTCTTGACGCTGCTTCTCGTCCAAGTCTTCGTCGTCAGATTGGTGCTCAAAAGCCTCATCGAATTGTTCAGAGTCACCAAAGACGTCGGGCAACAAGAAATTCAACAACGCCCAGAGCTCGTGCAAGTTGTTTTGCAACGGGGTCCCCGTGATCAACAACCGATTTCGCGAATAAAACAAGCGGATAATCTGAGAAAGAGAGCTCTCCTCGTTCTTGATACGGTGGGCCTCGTCAACAACAATGTATTCCCACCTGAACTTTTTCAAGGTGGACTTTTCTCGTAACACCATCTCGTACGACGTGATCAAGACGTCAAAGTCGGCGGTTTTCAACCTGGACTCGATGATTTCCAGTCGCTCGTCCTTGGTTCCCTGAAGAATCACCACGTTGACGTCGGGGGTCCACTTGGCAAACTCGCGCCTCCAGTTGTCCAAAGTCGACTTGGGCACAATGACAATAAAGGGCCCGTCAATGTGTTTGACGTAGCGCAAATACCCCAAGAACGATATGGTCTGGAGAGTCTTGCCCAACCCCATCTCGTCTGCCAAGATCCCGCTCAACCTGTTCTCGTACAACGATATCAACCAGTTCAACCCCTGGATCTGGTATTCACGCAACTTGCCCTCCTTCACGTACGATGGCGACTCCGTCAACACCGTGGTCTGGTGGTCCTCGTCGCCCTGGTGCTCCTCGTCGAGCAACAACTCGGCATCCTCCTCCTTCTCGGTCTTCCTGGTGCGGGAGTTGCGCCCCTTGCGCGGGGCCTCTTGGAACGAGTGCTGGCGATCAATGTGGCGGATGCGCCGCTTGAACTCGGGGTCTTTGGACGCGTTCAAGTCGATGAACTTGCGGAACAACGAGCTGAGGCCAAGCAAATACTGGAAACGCTTGGTGGCATCGTCGTGGTCGTGGGCCCGGGCCACCTTGGGGTCGACGTCGAGGATGTAGCGAGCGCGTCGCTGTTGTGGAGTCTCTGCCGGGGGCGGGCCGGGGGCAGAGCCGTCGGCGTCAGCGTCGTGGGCGCCGGTGTCGTGATGGTGTCTTCGAGAGCGCCGATGGTCGCTCATGGCGGGGTCAAGGGGCGGCTAACGACTGCAAAAACGGTTGCAATTTGCGGAGGGGAGATCGACACAACCACGGAAATATGCCAGGGGCGGTATATCCGCACTTGTTCCTCTGCCTATACAAAACCACCACGGGCTCTACTGGGGACGGTGGGAGAAAGAAAAACAAGGGTGGAAAAACAAAAAACTGGTGGGACCAGGACAAAACATGAAATCCTGGCCACCGTTACACAAAGCCCCCGGAGGATAACCATGTCGCAGATGGAAAAAATTGCAAAGGGCAATTCCCCCAATTGGACGCCATTTTGGGGGGCAGATATCTGGGGCACCAGAAGCGGTAGCGACTTGGTTCAAAGCGTATGTAGGAGGGAGACAGGGGCGCTAGGTGACAATGTTGCCGTCGAGCACGCCCCAGTCGATCTTGTTCTTTTTATGGTGGGCCAACCACTGGTTGCACTTTGCAAACACCAGCAGGGAGAAGAAGCCGCGGGAGGCCGAGAGCGGCGACGGGTGCACGGTGCGGAGGACGAGAAAGTGGGAGGCGTGGCGCAGCAACTGGGCCCGGAACTTGTCGACGCGCTTCTGGGCCGGGGTGCCCCAGGCCATGATTACAAACCCGCGGTGGTTGGTGTGGTAGTCGATGGCGACCCTGATCACCGCCTCCGTGAACGTTTCCCACCCGCGGTTGGCGTGGCTGTTGGCCTTGTGCGCCTCCACCGTCAACACGGCATTAAGCATCAACACCCCGCGCTGGGCCCACTTGGTCAAGTTGCCTCCGCCAGGACGGCCCTGTTTGGCGAGGGTGGAGTAGTCGGGCACTTCAAAGTCGGGGAAGTCAATCTTGAGGGTCTTGTAGATGTTTAGTAGCGATGGAGGGGGGCGCGTGGGCTCGAGCACCGAGAACGCCAACCCGTGCGCCTGGTTGTGGTTGTGGTAGGGGTCCTGGCCCAAGATGAGGCATTTGATGTCGGGCAATGGCGTCAAGTGGGACCACGAGTAGATTTGCCCCGCGGGGGGGAACACCGTCTTGCCCTCCTGGGCCTGCAAGAACCGCTTGAGCTCGAGAAAATAGGGCTTGGTGAGCTCCTTGTGGAGGAACGCGAGCCAGGTGATGTGGAGGTGGTTGATCTCGAGCTTGAGCAACTGGCGGTGCTCGGGGGTGAGGGACTCGATCCACGCCCGTTTGTCAAAGTTGCACCGTTTGCAAAAGTCGGTGTAGCTGGTGGCAGTGGTGGCAGTGGTGGCAGTAGTGGACGTAGTGGTGGACGTAGTGGCAGTGAAAGTGGAGGTACTTCCACTGGTTGCAGTGGTGGTAGTAGTGACTGTGGTCACATCAACGACTTCTACATTATCTTCCCCATCGGTGCCTTTCTGCTCGCCATGGCCGTTCGTTTCCCCGTGACCTCTATTCTCACTCTCAACACCTTTTTTCTCTACCCCTTCGCTGTCCTTGTTGATGTCCTCTTGCACCTTTTCCTTTCCAAGTGCTAACGTCTGTTCTCGAGCATTTTCGTCCTTGGTTGCAACTTTGCCGACCCCACCCAAATTAGCGCCATTGTTGGTGGAACTTGGCTGCTTGTTCGTCTTGGGACCCGTCTTTTTCTTTTTCTCTCCTTGGCTGGCAAAGAAGTCCGTAATGAAGATCCGTTTTGACATGGTGTGGCAGACGCTAGGGTGGTGATGATACGCGTTTGATTTTCATTACTGCGGCTATAGAGTTTGATGAGTGCCAACACCAAAATGCATTGCAACTGCAACGTTGTACTGGTGTGCACGGCGGAGGCTTTTATGATGCGTTGTATCTAGATGCAGCATATACGGTGTGCGCCGTAGATCTGGTTCTTGTCCTTAGATCGTGCTACACCTTCCTCCGTGCACAATTGCAACGTTGCATTTGTAGTCAAGATGGTCAGCACAATTGGTTGTCTCCAGCTATATGTACGTTACAGCTGAGCGCTCCTTAGTAGTGGACTTTGTTTCTACTTGTGCTTGGTGGTATTCGATATATTTCTATCTTCAGCATCCCTTTGGTTGCTGTTTGACAGCAGCGTCGTATCATACATTAAACGCACAAACAACGCGTGCTATTGTTGCCTCACAAAGCTTCTCTAGTTCTTCTCTACGCCTTGGACCTGCACACTCTGCTGCATGTTGCAGTTTCGATCTATACTGGATACGCACTTACCTCTTTCTTGCCTCCTTCTTCCTCTTTCCTTTTCTGTTCTTCCTCGTTCTTCCTCGTTCTTCCTCGTTCTTCCTCCTCCCTCCCCTCTTCCTCTCTCTATCTCTATCTATCTCTTTCTTCGTATCCACTTGCAGTTGCAACACGGTGACACCCGATCAAAAGCCAGCCTACCCAGCTTATCACACTCCCTGATCGCCCAAACCATCTCTCTACAGCACAATCCTGCACACTCTTCTTACATGCTATGTTCTACCGTACTATATACTTCTTTGTTCTACCGTTCCATATACTTCTTTGTTCTCGATCCCCTACTGACCATTCTATCATACACACCGCAACCCACGGTCCGCTTTCCACCGCACCTCCACACCTAAAAGAAACGGGTCAACCCGTAGGGATACCCATGGTCTTTGCGCAACACGAGACTCGTCAAGCACGAGTACAACACATACACCATGACGGCATTGGCCACCACCAATGCCAGCCGCACCTGGTCGTCGCCAATGGCACTGGTGGCGGTGACGCGGTAGTTGCCAAGATGCACCAACGACACCACACTGGCCGCAAGCAGCACGTATACGGCAGCAACAATGACAATCTCCACCCCGAACTGGTAGTGGGTGCCCCCGCTGACAAAGATGATGTGGCCGTCGTCGTTCTTGGCCACAAACGGCACCTGCTTCTGCACCGTGAACTGGTACCCCGACGTGCACACCACCAACAACCCCAATGCCAACACTGCCACCACTGTCTTTTTTCTCGTTGACGTCACCGCCCGCGGTCCCTTCTTCTTGATGATCAAGATGACGGCGAGGGTGACAAAGAAGGAGGTGAAGAAGCGCTCCATCGGCTGCAGCTGGGCAAGCCGGACCGGTCGCAGCACCGCCTCGCCCACAAACCGCGCCAACTCCTGCGCCTGATGGTCGCTGTCGGCGTCGGGGATGGAGAACTCGAGGTGGGGCTCCTCGAGCACCGCGTACTCACCGTCATCCATGGCCATGTTGGGGGGCACGAGCCACACGTGCGGCACCGACTGGAGCCCCAACATGTCGAAGATCTTGATGTTTGTGCGGTCAGCAATGTCGATGGTGACAAACGCCAACTGGTGGGTGTGGGAGTAGTCCTGGTGCCACGCCCGCGCCACCCGCGCCAACACGGGGGCAAACTGCACGCAGGTGCCGCATCCGTGCCGCGGGTCGGTGCTGGTGAAGACGAGCACGGTGGAGAAGTCACGCGGGCCCTCGAGGAGGGACAAGTCGCTGTTGGCCACGGAGTACACGAGGTCGGGGCCTGCCTCCTCGGTGAGCTGGCGCGCGTGCAACGACACTGCCACCACCAATGGCACCGCCATGGCCGCCCAGAGCACCCACTGTATCAACTGTCTGCCGTTCATTGGCCGTTTGCAAAACCAAGGACGGTCCGGAGATAGTGGACGGAGCCCGAGGATATTTTTTTTCTACGATGGGGGGGGCGGTTGCCGTTTTGGGCAAAAGTGCGCCGCCGGTAGCCGAGGGTGGGGGATCAAGGGCTGGTGCTATTCTATTGGTGATTGGTGCTACGTAGTGACAAAGTCGTCCTCCTCGTCCTTGTTGATGATCAAGAAGCCGGCGGTAACGATGGCGGCCCCGAAAATGTACCACAAGTTGACCAGGAACCCCTTGATCAACCAGTCTCCCACCATGGCCAAGGGGATGGTCATGGACAACCCCACCGTCACCGTCAAGGGACTGGTCAAAAGCACGGCGTTGCACCAGCAGAAGTCGCTGACAAAGGTGACGGCAGCATTGGCCACCACCACGTAGGCAATTTCGCTCGTGGGCGGGAGCTCGAACTGCTCGATGTCGCAGTAGTGCAACACCACGAGCACCGGCCACAAGAACACAAGACAAAACACCCCGACAAACCCGAAAAAGAGGTGGGTGTTGAGCCGGCGCTCCTGGTGCGAGTTGGGGATGGTGATTCGGAACTTGAGCAAGATGGTGTACACCCCGTAGATGAGGGCTCCCAGGAGCGCCAACATGTTGCCCCAGAGCACCACCAACGCAGACACCCTATTGTTGGGGTTGTCGTCGGAGGTGTCGATCTTGGTCACCACAAGCACCCCGGCAAAGCTCAACAAGATGCCGGCAACCTTGTTCTGGTTGATGCGCTCGATAGACACCATGTAGCCGATGATCAAGGTGAAGAACGACGACGTCGACGACAAGATTGTCTGCGACGCCACCGACGTGTACGACAACGAGGCGTTGGTGACAAGATTGGCGCTGAACCAGAGCATGATGAACTGCAACGACAACTTGACGGTGTCGTAGGTGGAGATGTCGAGATCATCGCCGCCGTTTTCGGCAATCGAGTCCACCACCTCCAAGTTGGAGGCGTGGTGGAGGGCCGAGAGGTTGTCGTCGGACCCATAGTTGCTGATCAACCCCTCCTCGTCCGCTTTGGAGGTGGCGACGCGGGTACGACGATAGTCGTCCATCACCTTGGCCACAAGCGACAGAAGCGACATCTTTTCCATGTAGAGGTACGGTATCACATACAAGCAGAAGCAGCTGGTGTTGATGTAGGTGATGAAGAAGGGCTTGCGGTAGCTATCGTTCTCCAGGATGGAGTTGACGAGAAAGCTCGACAGCACCCACAATATCACCACCGCCGCCAAGTTGATCAATCCCACCACCCATCGTTGTCGCGAGCGCAAGGTGGTATCGGGGACAAAAAGTGCATGGATGTACCGCCATAGCCTGCGCCGGAAGGTATCAGCCGTCATTATGCAATAATTTGTGGTGGTGTGTCGCTGGGGTTCGTGGGGAGACGGGGATGGTGCTAGCGATGATAACGATAAAACTGTGGATCCTGGTAGCACCGCGAAACCATCTGGTACACGAGAATGTCTCGCGGAAATCTGCGAGAAAAATGGACCGGGCCAGGGACAAAAAGGTGCCAAAATAGCGACAGAGAGTTGTGCCAAAAGGGTCGAGAAAATGTCGATCTAGGGAGACATTTAGTGCGAGACCTGGCGAGAGGTTACGACGAGCATGGGATCACTCATCACTATGAGAAGTTACAGCGACGGTACGCCCAAATCCTGGTAAATCTTGGCCCACAAACGTAAGAACTCGTGACATAGATGCCGCGGAAAAAGTTGTTCTATGGAGACATTTAATACGAGACCTGGCGAGAAATAATTGAAAATTCAGGCCCCCGAGAACTTGGAGCGACGATGGGTCCAAATCCCGCTAAAAATTGGCGGCAATGCGAAAATCACCTCCACATCTGGCCCCGAAAAAATTAGGTCCATCGTCGTGGTAGAGAAGGCGATAATCCCCATCCTATCCATGGCACCAAAAGTGTACGTACCTCTGGCGTAAAGTGGTTTGTAGCGACGACGACCAAGTTGTTGCCCGCACGCCATTGCCCCCTCCACCGTAGTCACTGCTAACCCCTCCAGAAAGGCCATAGCCAAGATGGCCAAGTCTGTCAAGGCCAAAGCAGAAAAGCCCGCGAGCTTCAAGTACGAGCGCAACCGCGACAGCAAGTTCAAATTTGGTGCGCACGTGGCGATGGCTGGAGGCATCTCCAAGGCGGTGACCAACGCCATGGACATCGGCGCCAACAGCTTTGCCTTGTTTCTTAAGTCCCCCCGCAAATGGGTGTCTCCCGACATCAAGGACGACGAGGCGGACCGGTTCAAGCAGTTGTGCGCCCACCACGGCTACAACCCGCGCACCGACATCCTCCCGCACGGGTCGTACTTCATTAATTTGGGCAACCCCGACCCCGAGAAGGAGGCCAAGGCCTACGATTCGTTCTTGGACGACTTGCGCCGATGCGAGAAGCTCGACATTGGCTTGTACAACTTCCACCCGGGGTCGAGTCTCGACTCCGACCACCGGCAGGCGTTGCAGCGGCTTGCCAGCAACATCAACAAGGCCATAGCTGCCACCTCCTTTGTCAAGATTGTCCTTGAGAACATGGCGGGACACGGCAACCTCATTGGGTCCGACCTCCAGGACATCAGGGACGTCATTGACATGGTGGACGATAAGTCACGTGTCGGGGTGTGCTTGGACACCTGCCATGCGTTCGCGGCGGGGTACGACATTGGCGACAGCGACAAATGGGGTCAGTTTCTTGCCCAATTCGACACCATCGTTGGCGCCGAGTACTTGAGCGCCATCCACCTCAACGACTCCAAGGCCCCGCTTGGCGCCAACCGCGACTTGCACCAAAAGTTGGGGCAGGGATTTCTTGGGCTCGAGGTGTTTCGCGTTATTGCCAACTGCGACCGTCTCCGCGACATTCCCATCATTTTGGAGACCCCCGTAGGAAACGACGATTCTGTGTACGGCGAGGATATCAAGCTCCTCGAGCTGATGGAGGGAAAGTCTGCCGACGATGCCGGGTTTGTAGAGGCGCGGGACCGGTTGTGGCTGATGGGGGAGAAGGAGCGGGCGGACCACCTCAAGAAGTTTGCAGCCAAATCCGCCAAGGCAGACAAGGCCAAGCGGGGGGCCGACGGCGATGTTGCGGCCATGGTGACCAAGAGGACGCGGAAGGCCAAGTCGTGATGTTTTGGTGGTGTTTTACTGGTGTGCTGGTGCGTCGGTGCCGTGGTAATTGTATCTACTGTTGCTAATTGTTGCGACTTGCATCGACTGTTGCTAATTGTTGCAACATGCATCTACTGGTTGCTAATTGCATCTAGTGGTGTAATGATGTACTGGTCTAGGTTCTAGTTAATACTGGTCCTCATGCACTGTATACCGGTACTTATTGGTGATTACTGGTGTACTGATGTGTTTTGCACTAGTGTACTGGTGTACTGATGTACTGGTGTACCGGTGTGCTACCATGATGTCTGGTACCTGATTGCTCTACGGTCGTGTGGAGTCGTGTTTGCGACATTTGTCGTTGATCTGGCGGTGATGTCGCGCAGACCGCACTGGATCGGCCTGGTCTGTCTTATGTCGCGATGTCGCCCTTTTTATCTCCCCTTGCTCCCGTCCCAAGGTCGACCTGGTGTCACCGGGCCTTCAATGGGGCCGCTCGAGCAATAGTCGTGCCCCCTGTCCATAGATCACGCGGAAATTACCGCAAAGACAAAAATGTACACGGAATTCCTTCAACGTAAATCATCACCGGTGGACGCACCGTTGTTGCACCATCCTTCGGGGCGGAACACACCGCACATGGCGTCAGCATTGCGGATGCACATCCGAAACCGGTGCTGGATCCCTCCACCACCTCCAGGGTCCGCAAGGCCCCCTACTTAACGGTTCTCCGTGCTTCCGTGTCTCACGTGCTGCTCATCCAGTGCGGTCGCAGTGCTACCATGTGTGTTTTTGGGCCGTGCACGGCGCCGTTTTTTCTGCCAAATTTTGTTTCACCTTTCCATCCAAAGGGTCATCAGAACCACACGAGCAATTGGCCCTCGATCCAGCGCCTTCGGTCAAGATATCAATGTTTGGGGGTTCGACTTCTGGATTTGGGGGGTTTGGAACCGCCTCGTCCACCAACAACGCATCCCCCTTTGGAGGGGGTGCCACCACCAACCAGTCGCCATTCAACACGTCCACGACAACAAACCCGGCCCTGGGGGGCATCTTTGGCGGCTCCACCAATAACGCCACGTCGGGCTTTGGCGGTGCCAGCTCCGGTTTTGGCTCCACCGCTGGCAACACTGGCGGCGGCTTGTTTGGTGCCAACACGGGGTCGTCATCATCGCCGTTTGGTGCCTCCTCCACTAATTCTGCATTTGGCTCCGCCGCTCCTTCGGCATTTGGCTCCTCCAACACCTCGACAGGAGGGTTATTTGGCGGCGGCAACAAGCCTGGCTTTGGCGGCTTTGGCGCCGCCAACACAACGTCGCCGTTTGCTTCCTCCACCACGTCTGCATTTGGGGCTCCGGGAGCAGCCGCGGGCGCCAACGTTAACAACGGGACTGCCGTCAAGCCCTACGCTCCCTTCAGCGAGAAGGACAACACCGGCACTTTGAATGTGTTCAACAATGTGTGCTGCATGCCCGAGTACCGTAACTTTTCGTTTGAGGAGTTGCGTATGAAGGACTACGAACAGGGCAGACGGTTCGGCAACGGGCAGACAGGGGCAGCAGGGGGCGCGTTTGGTGCTCCTGCCGCCCCTTCAACGGGGGGATTTGGCTTTGGCGCCTCCAACAACAACAACGCATTTGGCGCCTCCACCACCTCCACCTCTCCCTTTGGTGCCTCCAACACGGGGTCAGCTTTTGGTGCTGGGAATTCTACTTTTGGCCAAAACAAGGCTGCTTCTCCATTCGGGTCCAATACCGCAAACACGGGATTTGGAGACCAGCAGAATTCGTCGCCATTTGGCAGCGGCTCTAATGCCTTTGGCTCCTCAAATAACGCGTTCGGCTCATCGACAAACGCTTTTGGCGCCAACAAGCCTGCTTTCGGAGGATCTACTTCTTCTGGTTTTGGCTCCAGCTCGGGCGGTTTGTTTGGTGCAAACGCCAACAACGCCAACACTAACAATTCTCCCTTTGGCCAAAATAACAACATCAGCACCGGGTTTGGCGCCAGCCAGAACAACAGCTCTCCCTTTGGTGGAAACACCAACAATGCCTTTGGCCAATCCAATACCACCCAATTTGGACAGACCAACAACAACAACACAAGTGGCGGGTTATTTGGTGCCAACAACACCAACACCTCCAGCGGTTTTGGGGCAGGAACAGGGACATTTGGCTCAACAAATACAGGAGGCGGTTTATTCGGGTCCAGCAACACCAATAATGCATTTGGTGCCAACAAGCCTGCCACAGGAGGTTTGTTTGGTGCCTCCAACACCAATACCAATACAGGGGGTGGGTTGTTTGGTCAAAATAACAACAATACCAACCAGAGTGGTGGATTGTTTGGTCAAAGCAATACCAACCAGACAGGAGGGTTGTTTGGCTCGAAACCGGCTTCTGAGGGCATGTTTGGCCAGAACAACAATAACAACAACAGTGGCACCACTGGAGGTTTGTTTGGTCTGAACAACAGTAATACCCAATCAGGTGGTTTATTCGGAGCAAAGCCAGGTGGCACAGCTGCTGGTGGTGGATTATTTGGCAATACCCAAAACAACAACACAGGTGGAGGGTTGTTTGGCTCCTCAAACGCCAACACCACTACAGGTGGTGGTTTGTTTGGTGCAAAACCGGCTGGTCAAACGGCGACTACAGGTGGCTTGTTTGGCGCAAAGCCTGATGGAGCATCTACAGGAGGTGGTTTATTTGGAGGAAACACAAATCAAGCTGCCACCAACACCGGCACCACGGGTGGATTGTTTGGATCCAAACCAGCAGCTCCTTCGGGTGGTGGGTTGTTTGGAAATTCCAATCAACAGCAGAATGCTGGAGGGGGGTTGTTTGGTAGCAAACCCAGTGGTGGAGGCCTCTTTGGCGGAGCTGGTTCAACTTTGGGGGCTAATACCCAACAGCAGCAGCAACCAGTAGCCAATATCAATTTCCAGAATCCATATGGAAATAACCCTCTTTTCCAAAGCATTACTGGGCCCCAGCAAAGTGATGTGAATACTCCACAAGCCACCTTAGTCAAATCCATCACTCCCACCAAAAAGTCAGTCACTTTGGGAAGTGCTCAGAAGATAAAACCTCTTTTCAGAGTAAGCTCTTTGCCTTCTAGAAAAGTGTCCGATGTGGCTACATCTCAACAGGTGGTTTTGAAAAAGACGGATGGCATTTTCTCCGCCGATACCGATTCTGCCATTGTCACATCCGATATTTTCAAGCCCAGGGACAGTTTTAAGAAGTTGGTCTTGGACAAATCCAAGGAGCCTTTGCAACCTTCATTGCAGGGCAACGGCGCCAAGTACAGTCCTAGTAAGCAAGTTACGTTTGTGTTGGACAAGCCAGACGCACAAATCACAGATGGTTCAGTAGTGGGGTCTCCAAAGCTGAACGGGAAAGAGGTGAAATTGGAGTCTGTGTCTTCCCGTGAAGACGACGATATCGAGGTGGATGACAATGGCTACTGGATGTCGCCATCTGTACTGGAGTTGAAGAAAAAGTCCCCTGCCGAATTACGGTCGATTGACAAATTCAAAATTGGCAGAAAGCATTATGGTAAGTTGGAGTTTACTCAGCCGGTAGATTTGACCTCATTAGTCAACCTCGACGACATTTTGGGTAATTTGGTGGTGTTTGGCATCAAATCTTGTGTAGTATATCCCGATGACAACAAGCCCAAGCCCGGGGAAGGGTTGAACTTGCCCGCTAGAATCACCCTCGAAGGATGTTATCCTATCAACAAGGCGGATGACTTGCCTATTTTGGATCCCAAGAGTGAGGTGGTGAAGAGGCACATTGACAACTTGAAGGAAATTGAGGGGCTCGAGTTTATCAGTTACGAACCAGAGACCGGAAATTGGACATTCTTGGCCAAAACCATGGATTAGGAGGGTGTTAGTTGTCCTGTATTAATATATGTTTATTTTAGGGATTCAGACTTGGGCCCGTAGAGTAGGAGCTAAGTGGGTAAAGAAGGTGGTTGACAAGGTAAGTACGTTGGGGAAATAAATGGGTAGAGGCAGAGGAGAAGTGGAGGAAAAACAGCGGAGAGTATAAAGTAGTGAAAGGACGCTCGAAAGGGTCTAGACCGTCTGGACTCAAGGAGGATTGCCAGAAATGGCAGGATTCAGCGTTCGCCATTGCATTTACGAGTTATGGGTGCAAAAGGGCAGTTGTTGACCCCCTTCTCCGGCTACCTCCGTTGACACACTATCGCATACAGTCTTAGTACCAGCAGTAGGCTGTCGGCGGGTGTAGCCACTAACCATTTGTGGTCTGTGGTGGCACCTCTTCTATTGGCACCTGTTCTACCAACACCCGTTCTAACAACACCCCTCTCACCAAAATCAGCTCCCACTTCCCCGAGTCCGGAGTCACGAGACTGGCCGCTTAGTCAGCTCCCTATAAGCAACTACCCACCGTGCGCCTGCACCCGCGTCATCACTCACTCCACCCCAACCATGCACCACAACCAATCGTGTCCCCCGCCCCGGCCACAAACCCAACAGACGTTGTCACCTGATTGATTCGTTGCCTTTGTGCGACAAAGCCTCCCACACCGCGACATGCACCCATACAAAGCAAGCGGTAGCAAAACACGACAGAATGTCCTGCGACAATACTGATAAGAAAATACCCACATTCTGCGACATGCCACAAACACAATAAGGATTCCACCACTTTTCTAACCACTTTTCCACCACACCTGTTGATATTTAATCCCCCAATTGATAAACCCCTTTTCTTGCACCCCCCCTCCTACCAGCACCGTGTATATACCACCAGCCTTGCCATGTCGAATTTCGCCTACGTGACCCTCTTAACGGGAGAATCCTACCTTCCAGGGGTGTTGACCCTCGGGAACAAGTTGAAGGAATTGGGCACCAAACATCGCTTGGTGATCTTGTTGGACACGTCGTCGGTGTCGCCTGAATCGCAGGCGTTGATCCGTGCCGTCTACGACGAAATCATTGCCGTGGACGACGATGTCATTGGTGCTCCATTGCAGAAGTTGTCGCAGCAGTTGAACCGGGCCGAGTTGTCCCTCACCTACACCAAGATCCTTCTCTGGAACCAGACCCAGTACGACCAGTTGGTGTACCTCGACGCCGACGTGTTGCCGTTGGCCAACCCGGACGAGATCTTTGAAAAGTATCCTGTTGCCGAGGGCGACATTGCTGCCAGTCCCGACTCGGGATGGCCCGATATCTTCAACTCAGGGGTGTTCAAGATCAAGCCCAACGAGTCCACCTTCCACAAGTTGGTTGAGTTCACGGCCCACCCGGAAAACACCTTTGATGGTGCCGACCAGGGCCTTCTCAATGAGTTTTTTGGTCCTGAATGGATCAGGTTGCCTTACTTGTATAATGTCACCCCCAACTACCGCCAAGACTACCAGTACCTTCCTGCTTTCCACCGCTTCTTTGACGACATCAAGTTTTTGCACTACATTGGCCAGACAAAGCCATGGCACTACCAGGACTTGTTATCGAGCGACTTGGCAAACTTCCACCAGTATTGGTGGGACGACTTCAACAAGTACTACGCTCACGACTCCCATTTGAAGTACCGGTTGTTGAATTTGCCCAAGGGCGAGGGTGCAAACTTGAAGTTTTCTCGCAACAAAAATGCCTGGGACGAATCAGCAACCAGCCTTCCTCCTGCTGGGCTCGGGACTGAAGAGCCTTCCCAGTCCCATTCCCCCATCTTCCCTTGGGAACATCGGGAAAAGAGGGAGGCAACCAGAGTGTTCCATGCTACAGCACTTCACGACCATGAACCCGCTGACGCCGACGATTCCACTGATTCTCAGGAGAAGAAGAAGGTTGCAGACGACCTACATGAAGCAATTGGCAAAAACACAGATGCCTTGGGTGAAGTCAAGATTTCCAAGGATGCTGGTAAGAGCACTCCGTTGCTGAAGAATTACGGGTTCAATCATCACGATGACAAGGGTTTCAACCCAGAAAAGTCGTTGGCTGAGGTGGCCAAGCTCCCTTTCAAGTTCTTCTCCAAGGCCAAAGCCAAGGACAAGAAGGAAGACAAGTAATTGTGTCTAGTATTCTCCATCCGGTATTAATCCCTCGTTTAAACTAGTTTTAATTGTCATTTAACACTTAGATCCTTGGTTTCTTGTCCCTATAGTTTGCTTAATTTTGTTCCGTAGTGTTAAATTTGCTTGATATTGTTCCATTTTGTTCAATTTGGCTAATTGTGTTAATTGTGTTCAATTTTGTTAATCCTGTTTAATTTGTTTACTTGCTGTGGTCCGACTATTTGCTTGTTTAGAGAACTTTTGTTTACATATTTTATAATTATACCTAATTTAGACAAAAAATATTTTGTAGCGATTCTCTCGATTCTGTTGCGTTCCAAATTAGGAAGTACTACCATCATCAATTCAAAAAAAACTGCCGGTCCCAGGAATCGAACCTGGGTTTATTCGGCCACAACGAATCGTACTAACCACTATACTAGGCCGGCTATTTTATAAATCTTAATTGTGGGAGATGACCCTAATGGAGAAATTAGATACTTTATCCTGGTTCTATTGATGTCAGTTCATACTTTGCCTTGACATTTTATCTTGTCAAAACCAGTCATTATTTTCATTTATTTCTCTATAGCATATCCTAGAAAGAGAACGGTTTAGCCGCGCTGCTCTGGATTTCCCAAGGTTCCGATCCATAATTTCGAAATCCAACATGGGTCCAAATAAAAGAATAAGGTGCAAATTTCAATGCATTCGCATAATTAGGATTTTGCTAAGGATGAATCTTGAAGCGTTAATAATCGGCGATCCCTCACTGTGTCCCCATCTAATCGGGCTGAAAACACCTTGTTTTCTTGTGTTCTTCGATACTAACAAATGTATGAAGATAGTATGCAGGGACTTCTTTTACACCGAAACATATAGCAGTCAGGAATAACTTGAGGGTAAGTTCTGGAAATTATTGGAATAACAATTGGTTTAATAGATTTTAATCTTTTGTCACATCGTCATGTTTTTGCCAAAAGTTTCTAAACTCTTCTATTCTCCCGTATATAAAGACATGAACGCCATTAGAAATAGCTCCAAAAACCTAATAAAGTTGAGTTGATCACTTCAGAATTCTTCCATGTGATCCATTGAGATCACGATGACAAGTAAATCTTCCTGGGGACCAAATAAATTATATTCTCCTATCTAGATTATGACGTAATCTATAAATTAAGTTTCAAGATTTACCGCAGCTTTAATATACATTGCCTTGAAAGAAAATCCCGATTCTGGTTCCTGACATGCGAAACATTTTTCACTTATGTATGAAAATCTTCTTGGAAGCATGTAATAAACTTCACCTTAGGTATTGCCATTTTATGAACTCAACCAATTCGTAAATTGTAACATGCATTCTACTGTGCACCATTTATTTTGTAGATGTTGACGTAACTCTCAGACCATTCTATATTCATTAATAATTTGAGAAGCCCAGCAAGGCAAATCAATTTGAAGGAAGCCATAAATAAAACTGCAATTTATAGAGTAGTTGGCTTCGAAGACGCTACACAACTTAAATACCTCCTATATTTGTTTGGCTCTTTGTTAATGTATCTACTCAATAGTCTAGAGATCACCAACAAAATCAAAATCCATCTTTACTTCGTGGTTTATCAATGCAAGGTACCGGGAATTAAAGCTTTGTCAAATGACACATATCTAATTACCGAGACAGACGTTTCCAATTAACAAATAATTCACAAATTATTTTTCACGCACGTCGAAATTCTATCATCAAACACTTCATTATGAATTTTTGTAAAGATGAAAATAATGATCCATGGTTCCTTCTGGCTTCATCTACCAAGATTTTGGTTCCTGTGGGTTGATCTGGAAGCTTATAAAGTCTTCTACTATGATTGTCAAGCAGGTAGCATTTTTGCAGCTACTGAAAAACAATTATCAGCTTTATTTTTTCAGATTGGTAGAACCTGCAAAACAACTAATAATAAGTGTATGGGAGATATTTGGAGGAAAAATACCAAGTAAAAAATATTTCACAACAAAAAATAAAAATAATAATATTCTGAGGAGAAAATATACAAAAGTCAAATGAACTTTTTCTACATGTATCCACGATTGCCGTGTTATAATTTTGAAATATTTTGGAGAATTGACCTCATTAGTCTAAAACAACGGTTGCGCTATGAAAGAAAAATACATCAAAATATTCTCCGAGAAGTTGCTACCAATCAATTCCTACATCCCGAGCTACCATTCATCAATCCATGATCATCAAGAGCTCCGTGTAAGAAAGAAGAAGCAAAAGTTTGGACAACTAAGCTTTTGCAAGAAAAAAGTAACATGAAAGCTTCAAATGTGCAAATTCGGCTTCAAGTAGCCAATAGCTCACGCATTTCTGAACAATTAATCTGACGACAGAAAAAACCTAGCTTGAGGCTGTGAACACAACCGTCTGTTGTAATTGCACTATCATCAACAAAGATCCGAGGAATAAAGCTTTCAAAATCATGCTGGCCCGACACTACATAGTCAAGCTGCATCGTAAGAATTTGCGAGCGCATTTTTTATCCGATTCCAACCTGTGATGCGTTGATAACTGTCTGAGTTGTCGAAGAAGTGGTCTAACCTGCACTATTCCTCCTTCCTACTTGGTCGCTATGCTAAAGCTGAAAAATAAATTGAAAATAAAAGTCTAGTTTGCTCCGTGATACAAACCAAATATAATAGAACTTTTGATTACCATTAGGGCTCAAGTATGATTGCTGAATCTCAGTATTTTAACACAACGAACAATTGAATAATTTTCTTAGGCTGAACGAATAGTCAAGAATCATTTTGCAATAAAAATTTTTTAACCTGCAAAAAATAAGAAGAGCAACTTATTTCTAGCTAATCAGTCAAGCGTCTCCGTTGTACTGCATCAGTTACATCATAGAATACACATTGTTTTCTTTTTAGAAAATAACAAAGCACCATTCATACTATGTATCAGGCACCAACAGACGAGACATAAGAGGCATATTTTGGTTGTCGATCTTCTAACAGTGATTCTGTTGATCTATATCATTTAAGACCTGTGAACAAGCTACCGCAAGTTGGATCATCGGGTTATCAATAGCCAGTCTGGTGTTTGTGGTTGGTAGAAGTTTGAATATCTACGAAGTCAAAATTAGCGACCAAACTTCAAAAAGTTTTTCATGCGCTTCTGGTAACAGAATGAAAAACAGACACAAAGACATTTAGTGAAATGGTTAATCAAACGCAAGTGGAAATATACCATGGCACCTGTTCCCTGCGAATACCTCATGCGAACTGCGTTAGTCAGCTCAAGCAGCTAAGAAATAAGATTTACTAGAGCAGTAGGAAAATCCTATGCTGGTATTCTATATTAGCTGTTTCAAAAACGGAAATTGAATTGGAAGGGAGTATGTAAGACTAAGTCGTCAAATTTCATACACATCCGCTTCTTTGTGACCAGCGTGAATAGGTGCATCATGCGGTGCATATTAGTTTTCACCTCTCAAGGTGATACCCACTAATCAGTAGGCGGGACTTTGACTCATGTCAACATTTGATTCATGTCTACTAACAACATGTTTTTGCATTTATTATTTTGGAAATCAATCTTTACTCAATTGACATGCACTCTTGTCATATTACAAGTCATGTAGAGATATCATTGACTTTTATTTTTTAAGCTTGAAAAATCTCCGCTCCACTTTTTTAATGCAACAATCGCAGTGCATAAAATTGTCCGCGACAAACAACAAATAGTTCACAAAATTGTTTTGAGAAAATCTCCTGATATTTTCAAACTCTTTGATAAAAAATAGTCCCAAATCAGTAAGAAATAATTTTTTCAAAAAAATACCTTCACGGTCTATTTTCGCCCAATTTATTGAAAATGAAACAGTTAAAATAGCTAAGCGACTAGAAACCTATACCAAAACATTGTTTGATAAACAGAGAATTGCGATTCCAAGTATTCCAACATGATTAAATAGGTATTTATTTTCTGATTATAGACTACAATTGTCTAGTGAGTAGTACATCAGTTCTTGTAAAATGCATGATAACTACTGGTTGAGACAAAGATTATTTTTTTGTCTGCAGATCCAAAAAAGAAATTTTTCAGGTGTTGAATAATATTAATAGTGGAACAAAAAGATGATATACAAAAAAATATTGGGTTTGAAACCTTAGCATAACATGCAAAATTGTGCGTGCAATTGGGCACTTTTTTCCGCCCGAATAAGGGGTGAACTTGTGCACAAAACCGCGAATAGGGTATTGCCAAAAATTTAATTGAATCGGCAAACTTAACTGGGATACTATGATACAGCATCTTCTCCAACAATTCTTATATGTACTTAAATTTAGGCCAGGAGGACATGAAAAACTCTGAAATGTTCAACGCTTTTTTCATTACTTCTACAGGAACCATTGCCAAATCTTCAGGCACCACGGATAATGCGAAAAAGACAAACATAAAAAATAAGGGGACAACCTAGTTGAGCTTAAAATTATGTTTAGTATTATGTATAGAAAGATTCAGGTGACTTTACAGTTTCAATATTTTTTCACAGTTCCAGTACTTTCATCTTCAGCCTCTAGTAGATATTTTTTGGATATCACATACACTCAAGCTTGATATTACAAGACCCTGCTTGGCTGACGGTTGAAGTGTAATAAATAAGAATTCCGATTCCAACATCGCCATTTGAAGTTATGATGATCCTTGAAAAACAACGTAACACTTAAACCATTTCAGTTGAAGACCAGGTAAACTTCCTGAACACGGTAACACAGAGGTACAGGTACATCTAAGAATCGGGTAAACTGCACTTCTAGCAATCAAGCTGGCGACACGAAAATTAGGCAAAAGCTTGCGCCAGATTGATAAAGATGCTCTGACTTGGTTCTTTGTTGTAAAGATGGTGGTATTAAAACGATATCGTAATTACATGATAACAGATGGGTTCTATTATCAAGATGTTTATTTCTGTTTTGGGGACAATCAAATATTATTGCCATTGGTTAATGCTTGACCATCTATTTTTTGACATTCTACTATAAAATAAATACAATCGATATACAAGTAGGAAAATAATCTTACGAAGTATTAGTTGGGTGCAAATATATGAGAGAAACTTAGATAGGAGTTATTTGAATTATATAATTGATTACTATGGGAGTTACACAACCCGCTTGTTCATATCCGCTTACAATCATCAGCTTAATCGACAAGCGCTGTAAAACAACTTGCTGAATGCCATAATCAAAATGAAAAAGATGATATTCTGATAGCTGTTTCGCATACAGTAAAATACTTAATATTGCATGGCTTGGTTTAATGATATAGGCATTTGTATTTTATCGAGTGTAAACGACCAGCTCATACCGACAACGTGGATAATACGAGGCAACTTTTGTTATAGCAGCAATTAGCCCAATCTTGAAGTCGCTAGCTTTCAATAAACTGTGCCTACTTTTCTTTTAGGGGAGGCTCATTTTCGGCTGTTGGCGTTACCATTTCTTGGAAGGTAGAGGCTTGGGCAAAGTATCATAATATTGCAAAATAGCAATATGCCATATTGTTGTTGATGTGTTTGAAGCATCTAGGCCAAATCCTGCACTTGTGCAGCAAGTTTTCTGTCATACTAATATCCAACATAGACTACTTGATGACTCTGCGACAATGTGTGGGGAGGTGTCTAACTAATTTGTTACAGGTGATGTATGAAAACACGTAGAGAATAATGCATAATGGAACTCGGGATTAGCTAATACAGAACGGGTAATTGCTCCTCCAGCACGTACGGAAACGCATTACCAACACATCCAAATCGAGCGAAGGACCGATACAAGCGATATATCGACAATACACATGATGTCTCAAATGGTTAACATAATTTACCAACATGCACTCGCACATGAGGTGCCGCATTGACACACAACTAAGTAATAATCAATTTGTTAACGTGAAAAGACTTACATACCCCAAATTTACCGTTTCCTGCAAATTTCGTAAATGATGTAGTTACTGAGGATAGAAAATAATCCCCAAAATCCTCCAGTGTTACTTTGCAGAACTATAAAATTAATTACTAATAATTATTTTTCTACAAAGATGACCCTCACGCTCACCCACAATTCATAACTTGCATAGAGGTGCATATACACATAAACTGAGGTATTATCAAATACAATTGTGCAAACTGCAAAAAAATAATGTATGGATAAATTGGAAACAATAAACATAAATTATTTTATCATGCAAAAAGTTTTACAATTTACAGTAAATAACACATATACACAAAACATTATACTATAATAATAAAAATCTTGACCTGATTAAAATATTGCATCAAGGAAAGAAAATATTAGTATTACAAAAAGGATGATGGAAATAGGTGAGCATCTCAAAATAATAATATTTTATTCTGATATTTATTTAATTTTGCTTTTTTAGAGTGTATAAAAAATATTGAATCTACCATTCACTAGTTTTTTTTTGTCTGTTCAATCAAAATAGAGAGAATCATTTAAATTAATTACGATTTCTTCAACTTCATTTTTTTGGTAATACCGGGCCTTTGTTGATTTTTTGACGGTCATCGATCGTAGTACTTGTACTCTTCAAGTGCATTTGAAGTTCTCCCTATTCAATTACCATTGACGAAAGCTTGTCTTGTTACGTCGTTGGCTATTCTATTTTGACTCCAAATTTCAACAACAACAACATAGTCAGTTTGCGCAATCGATTTCATTGTTGGTTAATCAAGTGATATCATAATATTAGGGTCTACTAGCGCATCTTTTGTGGTTCTAGCACTATTTACTGTCACTGTTTGTGCTTTTGACGAATCTTTACTCCTATATGATGTCATCTTACGACAACAACAACAGTAATAATCAATCGAATTTTCAACCTCATCATCCTTATCCGAACCAGCAACAGATGGTGCACTCAATGAAGGACAACAGCTACGATAATCAACCACGCTACTACACTAGTCCCATGGTGGTGCAACATCAGCAGCCATCATATATGATGAACCCTCCAAATGCACAATATGGGATGAATCAACAAATGGTGTATCCTCCTCCAATAAACAACGCGTACGCTCAGCAACAACAGTCTCAACAGCAACAATCGCAACAACAGGGACAGCAAGCAGTATCAGCTGCCAACCAACAGGCTTCACAATATTTTGAGAATATGCCAGGAGTTAACAATTATATGTTGATTCCTCAAAATAATAGCGGAGGGAATCTTTCCATAACACCAAACCAAGCAAACTCTACTCCACTTAATCCTCAGCAATCAATGTCCCAGAACTTCTACACCCCAAATTACAACCAATTCCATCAAGGTGCAGCAGCTCATGCAGCCATAATCCAACCTACGCAAATTGCCTCTGGCAAATCTGCGAGAACAGGAATCCAACAACAACAACAACAGCAAGTTCAACTGCAACAGCAACACCGTCACCAGCAACAACAGCAACACCATCAGCAGCAAAGTGTGCAAAGCAACTCGAACACTAGCGCCAGTGCCAATGTTGCATCCAATACTGCTGTATCGGCGCGCTCCAATGCCAATGCCAATGCTGCCACTACAACCCCGGCATCCTCCGTTATATATGCCAACTTTCCGGAGAGAATTCAACCCTTATTGCCAACACCTCCATTATCACGTGCAGCAACTCGACCTGATTTGAATATAAATGTTTCTCAAAAGAGAGCAAAGAGAAAGTCAAAGTTTACTAAACAGCAGGACGAAATGATTGTGTCGATGAAGAAGAAAGGTAAATCATGGGTTGAGATTGCTGAGGTATCTGGAGTTGGATCTTACTTGGCTGCCAGAAACAGGTACCAAGTTATTGTTGGACAACAGGGTAATAACAATTCTAGTTCCTGGGATAACAATGATAAAGTTCATTTGCAGGAGATTTTGGACGCTGGTGAATTGGAAAAATGGAGATTTATCAGCTTGGAATTGAATAAAGCTACAAGCAAGAATTATACCGATTTGGAATGTCGGGAAATTATTCGGGAATTGTTCTGGGCAAACCCTGCATCATTCAATGTCAACGAAGAAACTATCAATGAGTGTATTAAGGAGAAGAAAATAACCGAAAAGGCCACTGAACAGAGAGAACAGCAAATGAAGAAACGTAGTGAAATTGTGGAAAGCAAATATGAAATCAAGAAGGAGTCACTGAATGCAATATCCAACGTTGACAAAAAAGATGTATATTACCCACCCTTGCCATATCCATATCAAAGAAGCTACAGCAACCCTCAACAACAACCCCAGGACGTCCAGCAGCAGCAGTTTGGATACGGAAAACCATACTACTAGTTAAATGTATGTTGGTTTTTGTTTGCATCCAAGTGAATGGCTTGTATTGCTCATAATTGAACCGATATTGCTGGTTATTGTTTTTTTCAATTCTTGAAACGTTTTAGTTAATTTATTATTCACTTCTATGTATATGAGGGCATTTCAATTTTACGTTTTGTAAGCTTTCTTACATTACATATTATTATAAATAATACAAAATGTCAATACATAAACGTTACTTAATTTAACTGTTGAAGTTTGCGTTGAACCACGTCCACCTTATCTTTGGGGGTTTGTAATTTGTCCGTTCTGGTACCCACTCGGATATCGCTTTGGATCCGCACTATTCCATGCTTTTCGTGAAGGAGGTCATGCATCTGACCAATTAGATCCATAACCTGGTCCCATGGACCCTCAATGGTGGTCCCTGCCGAATGTAAAGTTGTTTCGAGGTGCGATTGTTGGGCCAACTTTGTGATTGCCGTCACTTCGTCGGAAACAGAGGGTGAACCGGTGCCAATCTACAGAAGTTAGTTGTTGGCTAATGAATTAAGTTGAAAGATAGTTACATACAGGTATTAAGCAAACATCGGCTAAACAGTTTAAGGTGACAACCATGTTGATAGATGCAAATCAAGGGGATGTTGTTGATTCCCTTGCACTGGTCGGACAAAAATTATTTTGGTGTCCAGTTTATTTTTCATCAACAATCCGGGCAAATAATAATTAACCCCACAACAAATGTCAAGGTGACAGAAAATATCATCATATCAAACTACATTGCTTGAAGTGCAGCACAGGTGTCAAAATAATATTCGTGAGTATAATTAGAGAAACTATCTGCGAGATACTGCTTAGTTAGCGAAGTATTATGTGTTGGTTGAATCGAAGGTCCTTGTATTGTTAGTGACCAGTTGGCCGCCAGAGCCGCCAGTTGGGACCGGTGCTAGGTTATCCACAATCTTGTGGCACATATAAAATAAAATTTTTTGCTAGGAGAATGTCTTGCACGAAGATGAAGTTTATCGAAGCAATTGAATACCATTGCTTTTATGGTCACTTCTACAGACATAATTGTAAATGGCAATGGTGTTGTTTCCGATGGTTGCAGGTGTCCCAAAAACAAAGTACAAAGGGGGCGAGTGAAGTCCAACAAAATGGGTTTTCGTTACACTGGCCACAATTATAATTATAGTGGGGAATAGGAGGAGCAGTCCATCACCTGTTTGCTCTTGAAATCATGTGTGGTTATTGAATTACGATGCTGGTGCCCACGACACAAGAAAATGTGATTTGGTCGAAAGTAGATAATCGGGTGTTGTGGGAGGGGACGCCATACACACACTGATTAGTCCGAACTCTAGACCGAAACAAATGGATCTCAAAAATGGTGTCCATCCTCGCAAGGTATTGTTAATGTACAATCTAAAATAAGCTGCAGTATTTACTATATTATAAGCTATCAAAACCTGTATATGTACCATCCTCAAAGATTTCATCTTTGGTGTGTTGACGCTAAATACGATTTACGAATGACCAGAAAATACTCATGGTTTGATCGCAGACCGGCAAACCAAGCAGAATACAAGGCATTGTCGTGGTCTTGCTGTGGTGAGTCAATGTAGGTTTGGTGTACTGTAGCATTTTTGGGATAAGCATTTAAGTTGCGGGCATGTCAAGCCCTAACCCCGAATGCGACACAAGAGAAAAATTTTCCTTGTGAAATGAAAATATTGCCCACATACTCAAATAATAAATTATTTTGCTATACGGAAATAATACTGCAATATTTTTTCACTTGCCAGGTAGAGGTAATATTTTTTCGTCACTAGAGCAATGGTTTTACAGGTTTGCCCACATCAACCCTGGCACTATTAATGAAAATAATGTTCAAATAATATTGAAATATTAACTGGCCAGAGCATTGTGGGCTCAGTCATTATGTTGAAACAAGTGCCCATAACACCGCCGCCGATAACAATTAACAAAAGTGATTTTATGTCATCTTTTTGTATTTTTCTTATTGTATACCGAGATCCTACTAAAATGAAATAGTTTGATTGATAAAGCCTTAGAGCTGCAGTAGAGATGTAGTTTGACAATAGTTAGACCGGTGATTTGGCAGATGTCTGACGGCCATACTTGCCACCCGTGTTGACATTATTTTTGTCGTTTTTGGTGGCATTCCATCATCGCTAAAAGCAACCAACTGATAAAGGTACGATAATATTATTTTATGAATTCACGTTTTACAAATAAACTTTAAGATGATGAGGGATGATAAACTCTAATGACTATGTAGAAAAGTCAATCCCTGCCACATTTGCCCTGCTTGCATAAGCGTAATTATCAAACTTCAGGAACGCTTACTTATTATTAATGACTTCTCAACGGGTGAATCGTCGGTAGACGAGCATCCAAGATGGCAACAAGGACTTTTTTGCAACAATTAAAACTGTCTAAAACTATAAGTGACCAAGCAGGGTCTCTCGATTCGTAAAAGTAACTTGGTTTAGTTTCGGCAAGCAGTATTAACGTGCATTTACCAAGGAGTGTACCATTGCCAAACATGTTTTTCGACAACATTGCTAACATCAGAAGACGACAAGACTCCGGAGTACTACTACAAAATAACACGTGATTTATTTGCACTAGTATGATGATTAGAGCGGATACCAAATTATTACCCTTTTGGATACAGACCCCGCGGAATTGGCCATAATAGGAAGTGATCCCGGATTCTGGAGATTCTGGAAAATACAAATCGTCCCTGTAAATTTCTCAGACCAAATAAGCCATCTTTTCCGTAATATCACCAACAGCAAACATCAAGATGCTGAAGTTCAACACCAAAGAAGATTTTTGTAAAGAAGCCAACTTTAGAACCGAGAAAGATAAGGAGTTGATCGACTTTGCTTATAAGAACTTGGAAAATCTTCCTTTCAAGGACGGTGATGAGAACTACGAGAGGATGATTAGTGGGATGGTGTATGTAGAAAGCAGCTAGGCAAGCAGTCAGCTTGGCCAATAAATTTATTGGTACTAACGTGGACAGGTACAATGGCTATGGCAATAAATTGGAGGAGACGAGAATGCGTGCGAGAGATGCCATGTTTGACTACGGAAGTTACCGGACACGGGACTACGAAACTATCCAGGGATACTTGGATGCCAAGTTTGCCCACTTGAAGAGCTTTATCGGACATGTTGGCGAGGGTACCTACATGGAACCACCAATTTACTTTGACTACGGGTTCAACACCTACTTGGGGGACCGTTTCTACAGTAACTATAACTTGACCATTTTAGATGTATCCGTTGTGCGCATTGGCGATCGTGTCATGTGTGGACCCAACGTGTCCATTATTACCGCCACCCACCCCGTGGACCCCACATTACGGGGCACAGCCATGGAAAATGGGTTGCCAATTACTATTGGCAACAATGTGTGGTTGGGTGCGGGGGTAATTGTGTTGCCCGGGGTGACTATTGGTGATGGGTGTGTGATTGCTGCTGGATGCGTGGTCAACAAGAGTGTACCAGCAAATTCGATTGTTGTTGGTGTTCCTGCGAGGGTGGTGAGGACCATGGATCCAGAGGAGCCTGGGTTCGACGTACAAGCGGTGTTGAAGGAGTACGGTATGGGGTACTTGTAGCAGGGTCTCATGGCCATGTACACGTGACCGAGCTTACCAAAGGACGCTTTTAGAAATCGATTAGATTAGAAAATTACTACGGATTTCCGAGTTTATTGTTGCTGGACTGGTCGAGGTTGTCCAGTGGACACTTGCCATCATCGCAACCCCACCTCCGCTATAATACTTATTGAACAGTGAATATAAACTATACTTGCATCTCGTATCCATGCTCACATGACACAGATCTCGTGCACAAGTCACGAGAACACGGCACGCGCGCACACCTCCGCTCGTGGTAATCCGTTACTAATGGACGCCAAATCCAACTCCACTCTTCTTCCCTCACCGCAAGCAACATGAGCGACAACATGCAGATCGATTCTCCCTCTCCTCAGGGCATCGACGAGGGGTTGTACTCCCGCCAGTTATACGTATTGGGTAAGGAGGCGATGTTGAAGATGCAGAATGCCAACGTGTTGATCATTGGCTTGAAGGGCTTGGGGGTGGAAATCGCAAAGAACATCGCCCTCGCCGGTGTCAAGTCATTGTCATTGTACGACCCGACCCCCGTGGAGATCCACGACTTGTCGTCGCAGTTCTTTTTGCTGGAGTCGCTGGTGGGTCAGCCCCGTGACGCTGCAAGCCGGGACAAGTTGGCCGAGCTCAATGGCTATGTGCCCATCAACGTGGTTGACGACATCAGCGACGCTGCCTTGACCAAGTTCAAGTGCATTGTCACCACCGACGCCTCGTTGGAGGAGCAATTGCGCATCAACGCCGTCACCCACGCCCACGACATTGGCTACATCAACGCCGATGTGCGGGGGTTGTTTGGCCAGATCTTTGTCGACTTCGGCGACAAGTTCACTGTTATCGACCAGACAGGTGAGGAGCCATTGTCAGGGATTGTGTCAGACATTGAACCGGACGGCACGGTGACGATGTTGGACGACAACCGCCATGGTTTGCAGGACGGTGACTATGTCAAGTTCTCAGAGGTGGCGGGCATGCCCAAGTTGAACAATGGAGACCCCCATAAGGTGGAAGTGTTGGGTCCCTATGCCTTTAAGATCAGAATCGATTCTTCTTTTGGCAAGTATGAAAAGGGCGGATTGTATACCCAGGTCAAGGTGCCCAAGGACTTTGAGTTTGAACCATTGTCATCGCAGTTGCAGAACCCGCAATACGTGGTGTCTGATTTCGCCAAGTTTGATAAGCCTCCTCAGTTGCATATTGGATTCCAGGCCCTTCATGCTTTCCAAAACAGACATGGACAATTGCCAGCACCATACAACGAAGAACATGCCAGCGAAGCTTTTAGACTTGCTCAGGAGATTGCTACCCAGAACCCCTCCATTTTAGGAGAGGAACTGTTGAATGAAAAGTACTTGAAGGAGTTATTTTATCAGGCACGCGGGGATATTCCCGGAGTGGTTGCCTTCTACGGAGGGTTGATTGCGCAAGAAGTGTTGAAGAATTGCTCTTCCAAGTTCTCTCCAATCCAACAATGGTTATATTTGGATTCTTTGGAATCATTACCCTCCAGTAAGGAATATCCAAGAAATGTCGAGGAAAATAAGCCAATCGGCTCTCGTTATGACAGTCAGATTGCTGTCTTTGGAAAAACATTCCAGGAAAAAATTGCAAACTCCAGAGTGTTCTTGGTGGGTGCCGGTGCCATTGGATGTGAAATGCTCAAGAATTGGGCAATGATGGGATTAGGGTCTGGACCAAATGGTAAGATCTTTATCACTGACAATGATTCGATTGAAAAGTCCAATTTGAACCGTCAATTCTTATTCAGGCCTAAAGATGTCGGCAAGAACAAATCAGATGTTGCTGCTCAAGCAGTTGAGGAAATGAACCCTCATTTGACCGGCAAAATTGACTCAAAATTGGACAAGGTTGGTCCCGAATCAGAAGACATTTTTGATGATGCATTCTGGACCCAGTTGGATTTCGTCACCAATGCCTTGGATAACGTTGAAGCTAGAACTTATGTTGATCGTCGTTGTATATTCTACAAGAAACCATTATTGGAATCGGGAACACTTGGAACCAAAGGAAACACCCAAGTTGTTATTCCTAACTTAACTGAATCGTATTCCTCATCGCAAGATCCTCCAGAGAAGTCAATTCCTTTGTGTACCTTGAGATCATTTCCAAATAAAATTGACCATACTATTGCCTGGGCAAAGTCATTATTCCAAGGCTACTTTGCTGATTCTCCCGAAAGCGTCAACTTGTACTTGAGTCAACCAAACTACGTAGAGCAAACTTTAAAACAAAACCCTGATATTAAGGGAACTTTGACAAACATTGCCAACTACTTGAATAAGCGTCCTTACAGCTTTGAAGACTGTATCAAATGGGCCAGACAAGAGTTTGAATTAAAGTTTAACCATGAAATCAAACAACTTTTGTACAATTTCCCTGAAGACGCCAAAACTTCCAATGGAGCTCCCTTCTGGTCGGGTCCAAAAAGAGCTCCAAAGCCATTGGAGTTTGATATCAATAACAATGTTCATTTCGATTTCGTTGTGGGAGGTGCTAACTTATTGGCTTATATCTACGGCTTGAAGGAGCAGGATACGTCATTTGAGACTTATAAGAAGGTATTGAATGATGTTAAAGTTGAACCATTTGTTCCAAGATCGGGAGTTCGTATTGCTGAAAACGACGCTGAAGCAGAAGAACAAGCAAAGAATCTCTCCGGTTCCATAGACGATGATGAAATAAGATCTATTGCTGCATTATTACCTGAACCAAGCACTTTGGCAGGATTTAGATTGAATCCAATAGAATTTGAAAAAGACGATGATACAAACCACCACATTGAGTTTATTGCCGCAGCATCTAACTGTAGGGCTTTGAACTATTCCATCGAAACAGCTGACGCTTCCAAGACTAAGTTTATTGCTGGTAAAATTATTCCTGCCATTGCTACAACTACTGCGTTAGTTACTGGGTTGGTATGTTTGGAGCTCTACAAAGTAGTGGATAAGAAAGATGATATTGAGCAGTTCAAGAATGGATTTATCAACTTGGCATTGCCATTTGTTGGCTTCTCGGAGCCCATCAAATCGCCCCAAGGTGAGTACAATAACAAGAAATTCGATCAAATTTGGGATAGATTCGATATATCTGGTGACATCACCTTGCAGGAATTGTTGGACCACTTTGAAAAAGAAGAAGGATTGACAATTACAATGTTGTCCTACGGAGTATCTCTTTTATATGCTTCATTCTTCCCACCAAAGAAGATTAAAGATAGATTGGTTTTAAATTTGACAAAGTTGATTAAAGAAGTGAGCAAGAAGGACGTACCAGCCCATGCCAAGCACTTGATTTTTGAAATTTGTTGCGACGATAAGAATGATGAAGACGTCGAGGTGCCATACATCTGTGTAAAGATTTGAAATTAGGTATTTGAAGTTCAAAAGTCAAAGTTGATACTGGTCTCTCGAGGAGTCCTAGTGGGTATTTTGTCTAGGATTGTTAAGATGCCGCAATGGCGAGGGACACATTTCAATTCCTAATGTAACTTGTTTACTCGATAATGTATAGATTAAATTTAGAAATATTTACAGAGTAGATTTTGCAAAGGTTGAATTGAAGTGTTGGAAAGTTGAACAAAGTGATCATTGATTATTGTAGGTGTTGAGTGGTCAAGAACAGCTCGCCTTTGGATGAGAGTAGCTCTTCGAAACAGCCTTCTTCCACCATCCTTCCTGCTTTCAAAACAACTAATTTGGTTGCTAATTTCATCAATTCTAGATCATGAGTAACAAATACAATAGTAAACTTGACTGCCAACAGTTTGATCAAGTTTTGAATGAGCCTGGAATTGACAGGATCCAAATTTGAAGTAGATTCATCAAATAGCAAGACCTTTGGACGACGAAGTAAAGCTCTAGCTATAGCTAACCTCTGAAGTTGGCCACTTGAAAGCAAAGAAGAATTCCCACCAATTAATGTCTGTAATCCTTCCGACAATGAGCTGATGAAATCGTAAACCCCTACAAGCTTTAGCACAGACACCACTTTCGCCTCTAGTACCATTAACGTAGGGTTGATTCCGTAAATTAAATTTTCATATATTGTTCCTTCAAAGAACTTTGGAAACTGAGGAACGAGACTGATACTATCTCTGAGCCAGTCGACATCCACATCCCGCACATCATGGCCAAATACCAGTATCAGTCCCAAAGTTGCTCCATGCAAACGGGTAATTAGAGACAAGACCGTTGATTTGCCAGACCCCGATAAACCGACAATTCCAACAACCTCATTCTTGTTCACGTTAAAAGTCACCAGGTGAAGTATATTCTTTTGAGGACGCAGAGCGTAGGCAAAGCTAACATTATCGAATTCTAGTACTCTTTCAGTAGCTGTGTTTGGGTGCAAAAGCCCTTCATTTTCAATCCTTGTCTCTTTGACTTTTTGCATCAATTGAACAATCATGGTCCCAGCTCGTTGGCCTCGGGCAATCTCAGGAAGCTGTTCAAACAAACTCCCAGCATTTGTGATAGCGAATGTCAATAACGTTATCACCTGTAAAAGCTGGCTATAACTGTACTCAAGGGTACCCGCGAGTCTCATTCCGTACAAGAGCACGGTACCAGTTGCAATAGCATAGAGCAAGTCGGAAAAGGCCATTCCCATTCCCGTATTAATGGCCCGCCACTTAGCTATTCGATTAACTTCTTTTAGTTCCTGTTGTAAACGGGACTGAAATTGATCCCCGACATCAAGCAATTTAATGGTCATTATTTTATCCACCATCTCTAGTAAAAGGTTTTCAACCGTGACAATGGCAGACTTGTATCTGTCTTCCATTATTTCCATAGCTCTACCATATCCAGAGGTAATTAGTAAAATCACAGGAACGAAGGCCATAGCGACCAAAGCCATCTTCCACCCGGCCACTAGTGACCAAGCAACAGCAACAATTGTTAAAGTAATCAAGTTGAGCACCAGCGAAATGAATTCTGCCACCAAGTTCCTCAAGTCTCTAGTGTCATTCATGAGCAAAGCAGTAATCTCAGTAGGTCGATCTGTACAGTTGAAGAATGACAAGTCCTGCTGGTTAATGTCAGCCAATACCTTCTTTCTCAATGTGTTGATCCATGATTCACTGGTATATGCTAGTATAAACTGCAGGATGTAGTATGCAAAGCCGTTGATTATAGCCACGCCTATTGTGATGCAAGACCATTTGATCATGCTTAACAGCACATTGTTGTCCACGGAGGTGCTCACCAAGTTGGAAAGTAACTTGGAGAAACACCAAGAAAACACGGGACTACTTGCTCCAGCTGCAATGGAGACGAAAACACCAGTGAGAATGAGCCACTTGCTTTCAATTGTATCGTAGCAGTATTTTAAGATCAGAAGAACCCCCATAACTCTGCAAGTTTGCTCTTGGGATGGTTGTAGTTCTATATCCTTGGGGATATTGGGGATTATATTGTCGTAGCAGGGGTCATTGTCCTTGTCCTCCAAGGAGGATTCTGACAGCAGCCTTAATGAGCCCAATGTTTCAATACCCAGCTTAATGCCCTTGAAGTATCCCTCGTATTTCATGAAACCATCTTCTATGTAAACCACATGATCATCATCGTGGATATGGTGATATTCATGGGTAATCACGATGGTGGTCTTGTCATGTCTCCACCGTCGAATTGCTGCAAATATCCTTTGTTTATTATGGGAATCCAAGGCACTGAAGGCTTCGTCAAGGACCAAAATGGGCGAATCTCTAATTCTAGCCCTGGCAATGCAAAGCCTTTGCAACTGACCTCCAGACAACGCCGACATTGAAACAGGAGCATGAATTCCTCGTTCAGCACATAGCAACTCGGACAAACAGGCAAACTCACAGGCATCTTCTACTTCCAAATCAGTTGTTGGGGTAGAACTATAGTCCAGTATCGAAATGGACAAGTTGTCTCTGATGGACATGCCTTCGAAAATGACTGGGTCCTGCTGGACAAGAGTGATGTGCTTTGATATCCACTTGCTGTCTAACAAGTGACAGGGAAGGCCATCAATAGCAACAAACCCCTTTTCACAGGGATAGAGGCCCATCATCACCAAGGGGATCGTCGACTTGCCTGAACCGGATTTACCAACGATGAAATTCATCTGATTAGCCTTCAAAGAAAACGACATGTCTTTGAGTACCACGTCGTTTCTAGCGGGATAACGAAACGTAACGTTTGAGAAGGCTATATTGCCTTTACAGGATGATAGATATAACTGTGCTTGTGGTTCCGAATACTGAGACTGGGACTTGAGAAACCAGGATATTCTACCTGCTGCCGCATGAGCCCGATTCAAAGTTGCAAGGATATTGGTCAAGTCAGATATGGTGGCACCCAACATCAAGCACGAGCTGAAGCAGGTAAACACCTGGCCTATGGTCAACTTTCCTCTAGATAACAAGTAGTTACCGAACCAAAACCCTTCCACAAAGATCATAAGAGAAAGGAACCGTAACAATCCAGCGTTGGCAGCTATAGCATTGGCCATCTTGCAGTAGTATGCTGCCGACTTGTCTACTATGGCCCTGAATCTGGCCATTTCTTCGTACTTGCCATTGTATATCCTTATGATTGCTGGAAATGAAAGACACCAATCAAGAACTGATGATGCCGAGGCAGAGAGCTCGTTCTCCTCGAGAGCAGCCTGGTGGGTCAACTTGCCAAACCACCACCCACTAGCTGCCATCAAAGGAACGCTTGCCATAACCACCAAGGTAATGGCCCAAGACTGATAGAATGACATCACCACAAGGGCGATAATCATGGCTACTGTCTGCACTAATAAACCCAATACCTCGGCACTGCCTGATCGAAGTTCCTCTATGCAGCGATTGACAGTAGCCAAGTTGCCGGGCAAGTTGTCGAATGTATCAAACCACAGTATGTTGTTATGGAGGACCATAGAGCACATCTTATTTCTGGCTCTCAATTGTTGAGCCTCACCAAACATCATCCATACCAGAATACCCGCCCAAGTTAGTATCATCTTGCATGCTCCAAGGGCCATAAGCACTCCACACCATTGCGTTGAACTGTGGATGAACTGCGTATACTCACAGTTACCCAAATAGTAATCGCTAAGATTGGCAAATATCTTTCCATAAACAAAGGTTGAGAGTGGAGTGGTGGCAGCAGAGGCAACCATAATCATGGCTCCAACACATGCCATGGGAATGTCCGACTTTTCCACAAACATAAACACATTCTTGGTAGGGTCTACCTCGATTTTGTCGATAGTCTCATCATATTCGCTTGATTCCGTCAGCGAATCTTCTTTCATTGTCAGTTGCAAGCATACCGCTTCAGATCAGCCAGGAAATAGTCTCCTACTTATACCATTATATTATGTACACTGTATTCTACAGTTAAGGGCAACTGAAATGGGTGCAAAATTTTCAGTGTTACAGAAAATTGCCTAATTGGGACGGGGCAATGAAATGGTTGCAAACACAAAAACCACCTCAAACCACCCGCCTGTGTCTACCTTCTCTTATTGGAAAGAGGAGACAAAGCCGAGACATCAACGGTATCAAGGACCATTTCTTGTTCTGCACCCCTTTCTTTTGCGTACTTGGCGAGAAGTTCGTCTTGGTCCTTGATACGCATCTCCAACCTGGTTATGGACCGTTCGAGGTCCCTGGAATGGACGACACCTTGGGCGCGATAGCTGCCAAAGGCGGCATTCAGCACCAACAAGGTGCCAAACACCATCACATTCAAGAAGAAAAGTGATTTGTAGGAAATGGGGCGAATGAACCCATTGACAATGTCGGCGAATGTCTCAGCGGTGATTCTCGACTTGCCGATCAACTGCGGGTCTCTGTTGCGACATTTGTCGAGCTTGGTGCACTCGTCTTCAAGAGCGGGAGCCCGCTGCCCGCCTTCGGGCAGACACTTGTTGCGGATATACTCTCTGGAACATCGCGAGATTTCCTGGAGGACGTCGGTGGTGTAGAGCTCCAACTTGCGGTGGACGTCGGTTTGCACCGTGCGAATAAATACATATACAAAATACACCACCACAGATACGAGCAACACATTTAACAACAACTGCAAGTAGAGCGCGAGCGTGTAAGGCACCATGGGATCGAGCCAAGCCTTGGACAGCCCCACGTCTTGGTCCTCATGCTTGGATTGGGGCAGTGGAGGTCGCGGTGGGGTGGTTCTATCCAGTTTGTACGACACAAGGTCGTTGGATGGCGAGAACATCACCCGAGCGCAATTGACGGGATTTAGTTCCCCTCCTTTGGCAGCCAACTTGAGCTGAGGATGTTTGTCGAGGATGGAGGCCGGGATGTCGTCCTCGTCGTCACGAGGGCCGGTTACGGTGTTGATGTGTGGAGTGGTTGCTATATGCAGTTGAGGTCCCGGAGTATGGCTGGAGTAGTATTGGGTAGCGTCGGCCAGGGTCAATCGGAAATTGGGCCTATCAATGGGAGTTGACACCAGGGTGATGCCGTCGCCGGTGATCGGCGATAGCTCTTGTCTCTTTGTCATGGTTGCAGTTCTAGAATGACGTTAAGCACTGATGAGGATTTTGACACGCGATGGCATTATTTTTTTGTTTACCTTTTTGAGAAGGCATTTCCGCCCACCACCATGACGATGGCGTCGCAAAACCTCAAGTCCAAGATCCAGGCATTCAAATATGAGGAATCTGCGACAGTAGATGGCGGGAAGGTGTCGAAGCCGGCCCGAAAACGGACGAAAACCAACCCTGAATGGCCCGATTTGCTACCGTCCTTGACGGCAAACCAGACTATAGTTTTTGTGGGGTTCAACCCGGGGGTGGAGTCGTCGGTTCGCCAGCACCACTACGCCCATTTCTCCAACCTCTTTTGGAAACTCTTCAATGCCAGTGGCATTCTTTTGCGAGTGTTGAGCGAGCAGGGAGTTGAACCCGATTCCGACGACCTTCTCCGGGAATTGATTCGTGGTGGACAATCGTATGCTAAGCCCGAGCACGACTGGGACTTGATCAAGTACAAGATCGGGTTCACAGACCTTGTCCTTCGGTGCACGCGCAGAGCTGAGGAGTTGACACCGGAGGAGAAGTTGGACAATGTTCCGCGTCTATTGCGTGAATTCCATGACCATTCCATAAAGCACATTGTGTTTATCGGCAAGGGGATTTGGGAGACAGTGGTCAAGTACACCAACAGACGGAAGTCCACCTCGGTTAGGCTTACCAAGGATAACTTCCAATGGGGCAAGCAGGAAGCCGGGAATGACCCCAAGTACAACGATTTGTTGGACACAGTGTATCTGCAGCTCGACCCCCGTTCGCAGGTGTATGTGTTTCCCAGCACATCCGGGTTGGTTGGGAGCATGCTGTATGATGCCAAGTTGCGGTTGTGGCAGGATTTGGCCGACGACATTTACACTCCGGAGGCGTAGGATTTCGCAAGAACGGTCAGCAGGAACGTCTCCAGTTCGATAATGCATTTACTTGGCAATGCACATAGGAGGTGGAGCATTGCGATGCTTCAATCACAGCACCAGATGCCAAACAGGAATGAGCAAACCAGCTGTCACACTATGTATTTACAGGCTAATATACACTGGCATGGAGCATCCATGGCCGACCATCACAGGACAAAACTGCAAGACCACACGATATCCACAGATAGACCCACCGAACCACATTTATTTACAGGCTAATGCACAAGGAAAACACCGTTACTTCCAGATCTTGTCAAAGGCGGCATCCAAGTCGTCGTTGAACTTTTTGATGGTGTCGTCGGTGACATTGTCCCCCAACTGGCCAAAGTTCTTGACAAAGTACTTGTCCACAACAAAGCGGATCATCTTACACTGGCGCACATCTATGCAGTCGTCGTAAAAGAGCTTCTTCATGCCCTCGCTCTGCATCTCCATACACTTTTTGGCGGAGGAGATCTGGGCCGAACACGGCAACTCCGTAAAGTTGGACCAGTTCCAGCTGCGGTAGCACTGCACTACCTGGTCCTGGATTTCCGCGCAATTGACCGCCACTGCCTGGCGCTCGCGATTTTCGCGCTTATACTGCTCGAACTCCTCGTCATACACATAATGCTGGCGACGGGCCGCCAACACCTGGTTGACCCGTTGCTGCTGGAGCGAGAGCTCAAAAAGGTGCTGGTGTTTTTTGTCGGGGTTGTTTTCGTCAAAAAACTGCAGCAAGTCCGCGGGAAGCTCCTTGCGGATGTCAGAGGTGTCCTTGCCCTCGGAGCGGGTGAAGGGCCACATGGTGCTGGTGACGGGTGGTGGTAACGGTTGGTGGTGACGGGTGGTGGTAACGGTTGGTGGTGACGGTTGGTGATGATTTTCGCGGGAGAAAACCCCCCTCAAAACCAGGCCAATTGGGCTACGCACTACGCTCCAACACCCCCTCAAAGAGGCGGCCAATCTCCACCTCAAACAAGTTCAAGAGCCGCATGGCCTCGCTGGCGACGGCAGGGTCGCGGGAGTCGGCGAGGCGGTCCAACTTGAGGCGAAGCACCCCCACGCGCGCGATGACGGCCACCCGGAGGCGGGTGACGATGGGGTAGAGCCGGGCCAACTCGGTGGCACTGGCAGCCTCGGTGTGGTTGTCGACGGAGGTGACGCCGTCAATGAGAAGCGAGAGGCGCACGTCGAGCTTCTGGAAAAAACAAAACATCGCCGCCACTTTTGCGTAGTCGATGGCGATGGCAGAGTCCACGCGCTCGGCGAACAACGAGTCGTAGTGGGCGAGGTAGTCCTCCAAGTCGCCGGCGATCTTGATGTAGTAGTCCACCTGGCCAAACAAGCGGTTGCGGTGCTCGACCGACACCCACAACAAGTCGAGCACGCGCGCGAGGTCGGCGAGGAGCTGGTGCCACGAGTAGGTCTCGACCACTTCGGCCTGGTTCTTGATGAACCGGCGCTGGATGGCGAGCAACTGGTCGTCGGCGTACATGACGAGGCGCGACTGCTGGGCCGGGGACAACAGCGGCGGCGGTACTGCTGCCGCCATGTCTGCGGCCACGAGGGCGTACGCCTGGGCAAACGGCAACGTCACCTCGGGGACCGCGTGCAAGCTCACGTCCTCCATGGAGGCGTCATCGACGCTGTCGGCGGCGGAGCGGGCGGAGGCGTTGCTGGCGGACGGCGCGAGCGACTGCGGGGTGTCGTAGAGGTCGGGGTTGAGGTCGAGGTCGGCGAGAGCGGTGTCCGGGAGGGGCCCCAGGGGCAAGCTGGCCACCTCCTCGTTGGCGGCGGGGTGGGTCGGCGTAGGCGGAGTCGACATCCGGGACGGGACGGGAGGGGGGATGTGCGGCAGGTGGTGGATGCGGACGACGTGGGCGACAGCTCGACAGATGGACACCAGCGACAGCAACAGCAGGATGTGGGGTGGGGCTGGTATGGCTGGGCAACGTGATCCCGCACGTGATGAAACGTTGTCACGAGCCCGGAACGTGACACTGCAACCCACACGTGAATCCAGCGTGACGCGCCGCGCACGACTTTGGTTTCTTTTGCACCATCGCGTACGCCTGATTCGAACACGGTCCAAAATACACCCACCGTGCTTCCTTCTCCATCACCACCACCCACGCCACCAGCACCACCGGTTCTGGACAGCAGCAAACCCTACCAAGCGCACGACCCTAACCTCCCAACCCCCCCC
>NBZC01000056.1:0-90378 GCA_002245345.1 Scheffersomyces stambukii
GCCGACGACGACCCCGCCCGGCCCCCTCACCCGCCTACCCCCATCGACGGCGGCGCCAGCCCCGTCATGTCCGGCGCCAACAACTCCAACCCGTCGTTGGCCACCTCCGGCATCGGGCCCTCGCACCCGGCCATCGTGGGGGCGGGATCGACCCCCGCAGGCCCCCTGACGGCCCCTCCACACTTGCCGTCAGTGGCAGCCTCCACGGACACCACCGCGTGGACGGTGACGTACCTCCTGGCCGTGGTACCACACCCGGACCTCCAGTACGACATGGACACCCACCGGTTTGTCGCCACCACGGCGTCGTTGGTGCCGTCGCGCGGGGCCGCCGCCACCCCCAACTCCATCGAGGCCTTGCTCCACTTTGTGTTGTTTGCCCGCGACCCCCTCGACGCCCCCGCCGTGGCCACCGTGGTGTCGGTGTTGCCGCTCTTGCCCGACTTTGGCCGCATCCTCAAGTTTGTGGCGGCGTTCCTCGCTGCCATCTACGCCGGCAAGTTTGGCACCGTCGACCACGCCGCCGTGGTGGCCCGGGTGTTGGCGGTGTTACACTGCGTGCAGGAGCACTTTCAGGGGTTCTTGCTCAAGTCTGACATTGCCCCCTACATCCTCCGCATCTTGGAGGTGGTGGGCGACCACATGGACTCGGCCCTGGGACCGGGGCCCGCCGCCGACATTGCCCGCTTCAAGCACCACATGCTCCACAAGCAACAGACGTTGATCGCCTTGGTCAACAACGACGGCTTGCCCCCGGCCCTCGAGCCCTTTCACGACCTCCGCGCCGAGGTGTTTATGTCGGATGTCAGCTTGGTGGACTTTGCCCGTGTCATTAGCGACATTGACTTGAAGTTCTTTGCCGCCTGGAACTCCAACATTGACAAGTCGTTGTTGCTCCACTCCTCCATCAACACCCACTCCACCGCCGCCACCGACTACTTTTACAAGAAGAACCCCCTCATTTTCAACAATGACCACCACGTGCACTACTTGTCGCGGTTGTTGATCAACCACTTGTTTGTCGAACACGTCACCCCGGGCTCCTCGTTGCCGTCGACGGTGTTGGAGCGCAAGGCCCGTTTGTTGCAGCGATGGATCGACTTGGGGTGCCTCCTCGACAAGTCGGGCAACATGTCGAGCTGGTTGGGCATCTCCTCCATCATCTTGTCCCAGCCGGTGTTGCGGTTGACCAAGATCTGGTCGTTGGTGTCCCCGGACTACATCAAGCTCTTGAAGAATGACTGGTCTCCTGTGCTCTTTGAGTTGGACCGCCGCTACCTAGTCAACGAGGCCGCCACCGACCCCGCAAAACCAACGGCTCCCCTCGCCTCCCTGGATGACACTCGCGACCCCGTGCCCTCCAAGGACTCTTATCACATTATGGCTCCCCGTGGCTTGGGCAAGATCTACCCCAAGGAAAAAGTGATACCCTACTTTGGCGACTTGGTCATCAACAACGTTGCTTCTCCATCCCCACCATCCCCAGCCTCGGCCTCCGTCGACATTTACGACTTGGAGTCCATTTGGAAACGCATCAACTACTCCTTCAACCGCTGGAACGACTACTTGGCCAACCTCACCAACTACGACCAGGTCATTACCTACAATGACGAGGTATTGCGCCGCTACGACGCCTTGGGATGCATCTTCTCCAACGAGAGCCTCAACAAGGTGCTATATTTGGGTGCCAGCACCGACGACGCAAAACCCTTGGCCCCCGATCCTGAAGCTTCTGCACTGTCTCCCGCATACCTTCTTTCTGGTTCCGACATCAGAAGCAGGTTACTCCGGTTGGTAGAAATCAACTGTGACTCCATCAATTTGGACAGGATCATGAAACTCTCGTTGACGTTGGAACCAGGCTTGCCCGAAGCCTACTTGAGCATTGCTTCTTCCGTGTCCATCATCCCTACCACCCCGATGGAGTTGACATTTTTGAAATCTACAAATCTCTCCACCACATCCGTCAACTCAAATGACTCCGGTACCTCCGTAAGCACCGCCACCACAGCGGTCGACCCTCACCACCCAGCAGGCGCCGACCCCAGCCCGCTGGCGCGCATCCCCATTTTCAACAATCACTTCTTTAAGCTCAACATATCCAAGTACGACGAGTTGACCCCCGGATCGTTACAAGACGAAAAGCTTGCCCTCCAGCAGGTTCTAGACCCGTCGTTGAACAAGCACAATTTTGTCATTGACGACGACTTGACATTTCGCGTCGACGATTTTGTTACCGAGTTAGACAGTAATGCTGGTTCCATTTCTGGTCTTGACGACGTCGATAACGTGGGCGCCGATGATGATGAAGACGTGCCTGGCTTGGGCATCGATGTCGACGACATTCTCAACTCAGATAAGTTCACAAACTTTCACATGTCGCCAAAAGCAAAACATAAACCCTCTCTTAGTATCAAGAACACCTTTGAAACCAATGGCATCAAGCAAGCTCTTAAATACGTGCCAAAATATGCAACTGTCGACAAGTTGATTGACTTGTTGTTATTGGACTCCAAGTATTTTCATGACGATATTGCCCTCGATTTGACGGAGTATCGCTTTGTGTTTTTGTTGAACTACAATTCATTTATGACTACTAAGGACCTTTTGGATAAGTTGGCTCATAGATTCATAAACTCAGGTAACGCTGTCATATCGGTCATGAAGAGAAACTATTTGCTAAAACAGTACAAGATGTCTCGATCTCAGAAGGATGCATCCCACCCAGAATCAGATTCTTCTCCAAAGTCATACCAGGTACCTCAACTACCATTTGAATTTCCCAACTGGAACTTGGACACTGCTGTTGACTTGAATGAGCTTGGTGAAGTCGATTATGAATTGTTATTAAAAATCCAAATCAATATTTTGAAAGTGTTGATTGTTTTGATAAACAACTTCTATTCCAACTTCTCTCTTGATTTGTCAAATAAGAACATTTTGATAAAGTTGTTGAAGTTGTACAGCAATGAAATCTTGCAGTGGTACAATTCAAACAAGATTGACACTTCGTTAGAAAGATCGTTTGAAAGCTTGGTTACCTATTATAAGAAGTTGAAGAAACTTTTTGTCAAGAAAACTTACCGTCCTATTGAAATCTCCAAGTTTGATGAGTATTTGATCACGGAATTCAAGTTTAGCAATTCTCTCCACGAGGTCCCAATGAATAGAAATTTACCCAGTCACAGAAATGTCCATAAAATTGAAAAGTTTTTGCACAAGTTTAACAAACTATTAGCTGTGTTTTATAAAGGTATTAGATCAGAAGACTGGGTAAAGGTGTTCAAAATCTTGGAAAATTCTTTTGAAAGAAATGGTCTTTTGGAATTTAACCTCCAGAGGCCTAATGTGGCTGAAGAAAACGTGATAATATCAAATATATTCACCTTTTTGGATTCATTGGCTGTCCCCGATGAACGCCAATTACTATTGAAAAAATTCCCATTGGTATTCAAAAAACTCTTCAAATTGTATTTCAAGTTCAAAACTTATTTGTTGATACAATTAACTGATTTGAACATTACAACCGAAGAACGGTTAGATCGAATGAAGACGATATTGATAATGTGCAAGATTTGCAAATTGAAAATGAGTGACAATCAATTTGTATTTGAGGGCGGACAAGGCGAATCAATACCATCATGTATCGAGACAGCCATAGTGAATGTCATCTACTCTCCTGAAAGTAGACTCTTTAGCAACATGTGGATCAGGTCTTGCAAGTCCTTGCATGAAAGCAAGTCAGACGGTGATTCAACTACTAATTCTTCTTTTTCTCAAGTTGCATTCGAAGACTTGGAATCATTGTTACCCGTCAATATTTCCATTAATGACATTCAAAGCTCAGAGCCTTTGTTGCCTTGCTTTGGCTGGATTATCGAAAATTTGATTGAGGTGAACAAATGCCCTTCCTTTTTCAAACAAATGATAAATTTCAATAAAAGGTACCTCATTTTCAAGTTAATCAAGGAATTGGGGGTGGAAGAGTTTGAAGGCGATCAAAACCCTGAATTTAGCTGTCACGACAGCCGTGAGTTTGATTTCCTTTTGAAATTGGACGAGTCCTTAGTCAATCTGCAAAGTCTCCGCGATTTCACTTCTTATTCAGAGAGAGAAAAGAAAAAGTTGTTCAGGTCAGTTATACGAGAGCAATATCGAATCTTGGCAATAGATAATCAGAAAAAGCAAATGAGAGACAATAAAGAAATAACAAACTCACTTGGGACCGGTCCCAACAACCTCACAATCAACACTGGTAATGGCAGCATACTTACAAATGGAACTATTTCCAGCATGCACTCTATTTCCAAAAAGACCTCCAACAACTCTTTGAGAAGGCAATCTTTGTCCTATAAATCAAACTCTTCTTCTCGGTTCAAAATCAGTGGATTATTCACTAAATCACGACCATTTTCTTTATCAGGTGGAGTTTCCGAGCGAGTCGTGAGTGTGAAAGAATTACCCAATGTCGAGGCGCAACCTGAATCCAAGCAAAAGCCTTTCTTAGTTATACCATTAAAGGGGAGAAAGATTTTCCCGGTATATTTGATGCCTCTTTGCTTCAAGATTGACTCTGATTCAACAAACGATGTTTATTTCTTCCAAGCAACCACTGAGAATGAATTGAATGACTGGTTGGTCAATTTGAACTATGCAAATCGCCATTGGTTTTTTTCACGTTCTCTCAACCTCAAAACCAATACCAATAATATCACTTTTGGTGTGCCAGTGAATTTTGTTTGCATACGTGAGCAATCACAATATCCCAGATTTTTGGAGTCGATATTTAACGAAATTGAGCAGGTTGGCATTAAAGATGTGGGTATCTACAGAATATCCTCATCAATTAGCGAGTTGACCAGCTTGAAGAATAACATAGACAAATATGGTTCTATCAATTTGCATGAACGAGGTTATGATACCCATACATTGACAAGCATAGTGAAATCTTATTTCCGAGAGTTGCCTGATGCTCTATTGACAGATAAAGTAATTGATTCATTTTTTGAATTAAAACTACAGGAAGAAAACTACAAAAAGGAATCAGAGGGAGAGGAAAAGAAAGAAGGGTCCACTAGTCCAGTGACCATTTACAGCTACAGAGAAGTCTTGCAATCGTTACCGATTGCCAATTTTAATACCCTTAAATTGTTGTTGAAACACTTGCGCAAAGTTAGTCAGTTTAGTGAAGACAACAAAATGACGACATCCAATTTGGCTACTGTGATTGGCCCTGCCTTGACAGAAGCAAGTAACTTGCAGTCGTTGATCAATAATTTTGGATTTATGAATTCGGTATTGGAGAAGTTAATAATCAACTACGATACAGTATTTGAGCACAGTCCAAAAGGTCCGCCAACACCTGATAAGGAAGACCTCCGAACCCCAAGAAAATTTGAGGAATTTAGGGTTGAAGAGCCAAAAATCGAAGAGGAAAGAGAAAGCACAGCCCACGGCAACCAAGTAAACCACGAAGTGATAGAACTGGTCAACAAAGTCGTTGCCAATGGAGACAATGGAACCGGTGATGGAATGACGGAGAATGACAGTAATGATACAGAGCTGAGTAGTGCACCTCCTCCCCCACCAGAGAAGGATGCTAAACATATCAACTTTTAATGACACTTTTTCTTTAATTTCAGGATTTTGTTTATATTATTTTTTCATATTGTTATATTAACCTTAATGCATTTTAAATAGCATAGTTATGATAGTGGTTAGTGACAAAGTTGTATTTTGTTGAAGTGGGTTATTTTCTACATCTTGCGTACTCTTAAAAAATATGCCAAACCAGACACACATTTTGCAGCCATTAAATATATTTTAGTATTACATATGAGCGTTGTCTCTCTAGGGTATCACGTGAAACTAAGCTATTTCAAAGGAGTCCTTTCCAAAATCAGGCTTTCCTCCCAAGGTGTCAAGAATGTCACCAACGTAGTTCTTTGAGGAGTACTTTTGCCCCTTTTCATACACCGAGTCCCAGTTTGAAAGAATATCGTGAATAATTGGGGTACCAGCAATAACCAAGTTATTCAAAGAAGCGTCAATTCCTCCGTCTGTTCTATTGAAAAAGTAGTCGTAAGCGGTCATGGAGGAAGGTGGTCTTGAGAAATCAGAAATAGTTCTCATCACCATAACTCTATCAAAGTCAACCAATCCGTACTTGTCCAATCTTGTCAACACTTCCAAGGTAGCATTGTCTTCTTGAGCAGTAGAGCAGTAAGTAGCAGAATCGTTAGTCATCAATTTGGTCAAGTTGGCGAAATAGTTGTTCAAGATATTCCCTGTGAAGTAGTTGTCAGAGGTCAAAACATCACATTTTGAAACTGTAGGTTCGGCACGAGCAGCCTTTTCACTGTACAATTTTCTGAATTTGGCATTCAACTTATTACCTTTGTTCAAGTCAGCCTTCAAGGCCAACTCAACTGCACGGTCTCTCAAGTTTTCATTGATTTCAAAAACTTCAGTTCCATAAACATTGCCGGGGTAGGTATCTTGGTTATCGGTGCCGTAAGGGATGTATCCCGAAATCCAATCTGGATTAGTAGAATTATAATCCTCAAAAGCAAATTGATATTCCAAACCAACTTGGACGGCATACTTGGCAAAAGTCACACCTCCAATGGTGGTATAGTTGGGTTCACCTCCAGCAATACCTGCAACCAAGAAGTAGGTCTTTGACAAATCAAACAATGGGTTGAGAGTCAATGCTGAAATGGATGAAGCGGCATTGATTTCACCTTCCCCGGTGGTTATCTGACAAATGGTATAGTTGGTGGTACAGTGGATGGTTGGGTAGACTGGCGACAAACCAGGAATAGTGATGTTTTGGGTAAAGTCCATTGCTTTCAACCAAGGATCTCTTTCCAATTCAAACATGGAAATGACAAATGCCTTGGGCTGGTATACCGAAAATGGCTTACCATAGCTTGCCTGGAGATTTCCCTTTGAAGAATCCGATATCTCATCTGCCAAGGCAGTTTGATTTATGGATCTTTTTGCTACAGGCTGGGCAAATGCTAAAGACGCGACAGAAACGAAGGCACAAATAGAGCTGAACTTCATTGTACTAAGATGGTTACTAGGCAAATTTCATTGCAATTAATCGCCAAATAGGTGGATTACTGTAGTTTATATAGTTTCCAAAAGTGGACAAAAAAGGGCTCATCTCGAGAGCTTTGGTCCATTGACGACGAGGCTCATTTTTACAATAAGGAATTCGTATTTGGAAAGCAGGAGCACAATCAGTAAACAGTTTGATTTCACAATTTCATTGATTAATTTATTGTTTTGTTATCTTTGACTTCGAATTGCCAGTTTTGTGTGATATCTATCCTAATTAGGAAAGGATATTGAGATGACATAAACAATAAAGTGATTTATTGACGTGAAACGGGTTCCGCCGGAAGACGTTTTGAGATTTTGGTCCAGTGGACGAAGCAATAGGGGTAGGTCTGTGATCAACATGATTCGGCATTTATATGTATTGCCGAAAAACCGTATTGGCTACGATATTGGTGCAAAATAAACTGTTTACATTCCAAATAACCGTTGGTATTGGGGAAATGTCAAGTTAGCACAAAAATAAGACGACGATTCCGCTCTCTATCGTTAGTTCAGTTAGAATATGAGGTCTTCCATACCTTGGGACATTTCGTAATTACGATCTGTAGATATTGCACTAGTAAATTATAGGAGTCCCAAATCTGGAAAGTGGTAAACTATATTGAGAGCACTATCTAAAATTACTAAATTGTTGCCGATTTCATGCACCCCACCCACCATAAGGGTAAATGGTTTTTTGGTGGAGATATGTGTACATTTTTGCCAATTGTGGAAATGGGAAAAGAGTATTGTGAGTAAAGCTGGTATATAAGACGTGAGCCGTTTGTACACAGGTTATCGAAATTTATCGTCTATTCTAATAAATAAAGCTAGATAGCTATCGGTTTCTGCACCCGACTACCGTATTTGGTACCCATCTTTGCCAAAATCGGGCTTTCCACCCAAGGTGCCTAGAATATCCCCTACGTAGTTTTCTGGCTTAAACGTTTCACCGGTTCTGTATACGTCGTCCCAATGTTCAAGCACGTCTTGCACAAATGGCCATCCTCCAACGTACAAGTTATCCAACGCATGCTGTATGCCTCCCTTGGGATAATTGAGAAAGAAGTCTATGGGATCGTAGTTTGACCCTGGAGGACTTCTCACAAAGTTGGAGATGGTTCTCATGACAACAATACGGGCATAGTCAATGACTCCAACCTTAGCCATGCGGATAAACGACTCCAAGGTGGCATTTTCCTCCTGGGCCGTCGAGCAGTAGACACCAGTACCATTGGTGATCATTTTGGTGTAGTTGATAAAGTACTCACTCAATACTGATCCCGTGAAGTAATTGTCACTGGTCAATACGTCGCAAGCTACCACTTGTGGTTTGTCTGAGGCTGGTGTTTGATAGAGTCTCCGCAACTCAATGTTGTCTTCGTCACCAACAGCCAAAGGGTGACCGTGGATGGCTGCCAAATCGAAGGCCCGATCCCGGAGCTTTTCGTTCAATTCAAACACCTCTGTCCCATACACAGAGTCGGGGTACTCCCAGGGGTTGTTGGTACCGTAACTGAAATACCCCACTGGCCAGTCGGAGTGGGTTTCACCAATCTCGCGGGAATCAATCTGGTATTGCAAACCCACCTGTACGGCATACTTGGCAAACGTAACTGAGCCCGTGGTCACCTGGGTGGGCTCTCCACCGGCTATTCCCGCCAATAGCCAATAGGTGGTGGTGAAGTCAAACTGCGGGTTCGACACCAAGAATGCCACCGAGCTTGCGGCGTTGATCTCGCCCTCGCCGGTGGTGAACTGGCACACCGAGTAGTCCCCGCTACAATGTACTTGCAGATACACGGGGTGCAAGCCAGTCACGGTGATGTTGTGGCGGAAGTCGACACGGGAAGTCCACGCCTGTTCTTCCGGCTCAAACATCGACACGATCATCACCTTTGGGGCAATGGCGGATGAGAGTACCGCCTGGGCCCCATTCACGGGCTGCGCATGGACCAAGCTACATAAGAGAAGTGCTGCAGCACACACTGCCTTAACAACACCAGCCATCTCCTCGCAAGAAAACAACGAGCCTTTGGCGAAACAACGACTCGAGGACAGCCATCAAGATGAGAAGCGGGTTTTGACGGTGGTGAGGTGGGTGTACTCGCACACGACTGGATTCTTAGTCCATCTTTGCGGCACTACAACTGGTGCCGGCCAGGTCCAGGTGCAGGAGCCGTGCCCCGGTTCTTTTTTCTTATCTTTTGTCTGAGGATACGCGGTGCAAGAGATAAGGCTGCTACACAACGGTGGACATGACAGTGGTGATGGATTGCATCATGATGGATTGCATCCTGCTACTGTAAGATGATACAAGAGGAAACGTGCACTTCGAACATTTGATGAGTGTCCACCATTGCAATGCAGCCCGTGTCGACGGCTTGCAACCTCCCATCGCGACATGGACTGACTACGGATGTCCCCTTAGAAGGAGGAGGAGTAGGTGATGATGGCCAGGCCGGTACCAACTTGCAGCCCATAACATGCAACTCACAACCTGCAACTCATAACCTGCAACTCACAACATGCAACTCACAACATGCAAACTCAATCCAGATCAATTTGCACATTGCAGTATGCAGTCGCGACTGTACGCGACCGTTTGTGATGTCGTTTTGCATCAACTTCAACCACACGCCGCCGTCTCTCCCGCGACAGTGAGCACATGACCGCGACAGCAACCATGACGCAGCTGGCGCCGTCATCCAATAAGCGCGTGTTGGACGACGACGCGAATTTTGACCCTTTGGTATGGCCGTTTGTTCCCTGTGATGTTCACCATGTACTAACCAGTTTAGGGTGGGGTAAGCGTCAATGACTTTATGACCCAGAAGTTGAACCATAAGCGACGAAAGACGCGAAGCGACGTAGAAGCAGAAGTCAACGACGACGACGACGAATCGGATGAGGACCAATCTGCCACAGGAAGCGACGAAAGCGAAGACAGCGACAGCGACGAGAATGAGGATGACGACGACGACGACGTGGACGACGAGTTTGAGGCTCCGGCCCAGGCAGGTGTGATTGAGAGGCTCAGCTTGAAGAATTTCATGTGCCACGACTCGTTTGAATTGAAGTTGGGTCCCCAGATAAATTTCATCATCGGCCGCAACGGGTCGGGAAAAAGTGCCATTTTGACGGGAATATTGGTGGGGTTGGGTGCAAAGGCGACCGACACCAATAGAGGCAGCTCTATCAAAGACTTGATCAAGGACGGCAAGTCGACGTCTCGTATCACTATAGTTTTCAAAAACGAGGGTCCGGAAGCGTACAAACCAGAAGAGTATGGCAAGAAAATCATCGTTGAACGGAAATTACAACGCCAGGGATCTAATAGCTACTCGATAAAGTCGGAAAAGGGCAAAGTGATTTCCAATAAAAAGGCAATTTTGGATGAGATTCTTTATAAATTCAGCATCACAATTGACAACCCGTTAGCATTTTTATCCCAGGACAAGGCCCGTGAGTTTTTGACATCGACCAGCGACAAATCCAAGTATGAGTTCTTTATGGATGGTGCATTTATCACCGAGATATTGGAAAATTACTCCCGGACAACCAAGAATACCATTGAGGTCGAGGGTAAAGTCCGACAGGCGCGACAATACGTTGATGTTTGCAGCAAGAGCTTCAAGGAAACCGCCTTGATGTACAATCGCCATAAACAGTCCGACTACCTCAGAAAACAATTGAAGATGTTGCATGGCAAGATCCATTGGTATAACGTCAAGCATGTGGAAGACAAAATTGGCAAGTACCAGAAAAATGTCGACCAACTCCAAGATGAAGTGTTGAAGATTCAAGAAGAAATAAACAAATGTGATGCAGTCATGACATCCAAGGTGCCTCTCAAAGAAGAATTAGAGAAGAAAAACGAAGCAGCAAAAGCTGAAGTAGAGCAAGCCCACCAGAAAGTAGATGCCATGAGAAAAGAACGAGATAGAGCCAAGGAAGAATACGTCAGAGACAAGAGTGAAATAGAATCGCAAAGAAAGGAAATTAAAGAGTGTAACCAGAATATCGCTGATGATGAGGAGCTTATTAGACTAGAGAAACGGAGAATAGATGAGATCAACGGAGGGTCCAAGGAAAAACTTAGAGAAGAGTATGAAGCTTTAGAGGAGAAGCTAAATTCTATGAAGGCTGAAAGACAAGAGTTACGGGCAACAATTGATAGATCCGACAACTCCACCAATTCAGAGATACTGGAGGTAAAACTGGAACTTAAATCGGCAGAGGACCGTATCAAGCAATTGACTTTCAGAAAAAACGCCTTGCTCAAGGAACAAAGGAATCAATATTCTGCATGGGGTAGCAAAATGGCCAGCGTCGTTTCACAAATTAACTCCACCAATGGCTGGCATAAAAAGCCAGTTGGTCCTTTGGGTTCATACATTGAAGTGAAGTCTGAGTTCAATAGCTGGAAGCCTCTTTTGAATGCTACCCTCGCAAAATCATTGGATTCATTTTTAGTCACCGACGAGCATGATCGAAGCTTACTAGATAGGATTTTTAAAAGGTTCCTGATTCGTAACAATATCATTGTCAAGAAAAGTGAATGGTATGATTTTGAAAATGGGAAAGCTCAAGGTGGTTGTATAACCATGTTGGATATGCTTAACGTCAAGAGTGAAGACGTCTTAAATGTCTTGATTGATGTGAATTCGATTGAGAAGAATGCCATGGTAAAAGAGAAACGGCTTTACCAAGAGACCATAAAAAAACCAAATGTTTTGAACGTTTTTGGCTTGTTTAATAATAATTCAGGGCATAGGGTTAGTTTACAAAATGGAACATTGAGACAGGATCCAGTGTATTTCCATAACGACATTGCAAAGTTTGCTTCTTCAAATCCTGCAAATTTGCAGGAAGAACTAAATGGGCAAATTGAAGAAGAGTCTGCAAATGCCCATTCCATGCAGCGTAGGTTAAGGGAACTCAAACAAAAAGAACAACATAAAAGGGAAGGACTCGAGGCTCAACTAAAAGAATTGAACTTAAAAATTAAGAAAGCATACGATAAAGCTACGGCGGTGGAGAATAAGTTGAATGAAGATGGTGACTTGTCAAAAATTGAAAAGTTGCAGGCACAAATTGAAGATTACAAGTCACAGATTACCAGGTATGAAGGAATTATTCAGTCATTGGTTGAAGAAGTTAACCGCAAGATAGAAAATGTCCGAGCGGCTAATGAGAACCTCAGACTGGCAAAATCAGAGCACAATGAAGTGGGCCAGAAATATGAAAACATCCAGCAAGAATTATTGGATCATGACACCGAAATTGCTACGCAAGAATCGTCCAAGAAACATTATGAATACGAGAAGAATAAACGTAAGGATCTAATCGAACAACACCAAAGCAAAATTGAAGAAGGAAATCGAAGATTGCTACCTCTTTTAGAGGAAGCACAAGCCAAATGCTCTCGAGATGAAGTTTTTATTTTGCCCAGCGATACACAAGAATCGATAGCAGAAGAATATACCGAGGTTCAAGAACAAATGAGAGAAGCAGAAAGATTGATAGGAAAGTCATTTGAAGAAGTCCAGAAGGAATTGGATCAAGCCCGTAAGAAGAAGGAAGCCGCAGAGGACGACCTTAAGCAATTAGACCATGCATATAGAAAGTTGGATACCGAGTTGAATGTTCGGTTCAATTTCTTGCATACTACTATCCTAGCATCTGTGCAGCAAGCGACTCGTACTTTTGAAAGTGCAATCGCGTTAAGAGGCTTTCAAGGTACATTAAAATTTGATTTTGGTCAGAAAACCTTGACGTTATTGGCGCAGACTGCCACTGATGAAGAAAGAAGAACGGTTGACTCCCTTTCAGGAGGGGAGAAGTCATTTACACAAATAGCATTGTTGTTGTCAATCTGGAAGGTGATGGACTCAAGAATACGAGGACTAGACGAGTTTGACGTATACATGGATTCTGTCAATCGGTCAATCAGTATAAAATTGTTGTTCAATGAATTAAAGCAGTACCCCAAATCGCAAAATATTTTCATTACACCCCAGGATATTGCTGTTGTTGGCGACTTGAGTGGCAGAAATGTTCGAATTCATAAAATGTCTGACCCTCGAAACGACTAAGGTCTTGTATGTTGAATATTTCTCTAGCATAAAGTATGTACAAGCTCTATAATACAGAAACCGATGAGCTATATTTCTCAAAGGCTGGGTTACTATGCACAAGGTTAAGAAACAGGGCGTATTCCTTCTGATTCAAGTGTAGATGAGATGATTTTCCCATTTGCAATAATTCCAAGTAGGGCAGCAAATGTTCAAAGGTGGTAGCTGGGAAGTGCAATAAGGTAGCTATGTACAATTTCAAAAACTGAGCACGAAGCTTGCCTTGGAATACATCGCTATGGAACTTCATTACTTCCACCGAAAGATCATAAAGTTGGCTTTGTGGAATATTCCCGGAGTCTTCATCTAAAGAAGTGTGAATGGAATGCATCAAGTAGGTGAAGGCCTGGGTTTTGATGAGGTGATGTTTTTCTATGTTTGGATAAGCCATAGGGAGTTTCTTCAATACAGAAAGAGCCATTTTGAATTGACCTAAATCACACAATGCCGCCACAATGAATATATGGAGCAAAGAGTGACTAGATAGACAAATCTGGATCAAATTGGTGACATTTTGCCTTGAATCAAGCATGGATTTGACATGGTCGGTTATGAGATCATGAAAATATGGCAAATCTTTGATGGATATGGAGCCGTCGAGAAGGGGGATTGGTCCTGATTCCGGCAGAGTGTAGATGTTTCTTTGAATGATGGGGTTATATAAGTTGGAATCACATATCTTGGCCACGAGCTGTTGATGTACGTCGAGATCGGTGGGTTGAACATCATGGAGCAAAGGCTGGTGGCTATTGGATTTGATATTTTCCTGTCTCCAGTTGGCATTGGACAAACAACACTTGTACAAGGCCTTCAACTTGGCGAACCGATGATACTTCTGATCGTAGGACCACATCAAGCTTTTGAACTTGGCCATGGACTGACCAATATCGCCCTGGTTTGCGTATGCTTCCACCACCAAGTTGCTCAAATTGCGGTAAGTTTCTCTATTGGATATGAACGAATAGTATCGACGAAAGTATTGAACAATTCCCTCTGCCCGAAAAGGGTCTTTGTTGGCAGCAAATATCATAGTCAACTGCTCGAGGATGGAAGTTGACAACAAAAATGGCACCATATTGTTGGCACGAGCATAGTGAGTGGCCTCCTCGTAGAAAGCATGGTGGTCCACCAAATGGTGATAAACCATCATAGCCCCGAGATAATCCGACTGCTGACACACTTTGTTGGCATAAAGCGACCACAACTGGTTGGACAACGGGAAGTCCCCACCGTGGAAAAGCTTGTGCAACAACGTGGTGACAGTAACAAGGTTGTCCAGTCCAAGGAGGTTGTAGATAAAAGTCTCGATGTTCTGAACGTGGAGATGGCTGTAGTTGTCACAGATAAACCCAAAAATGGCCAGCGAACTGGTTTTCTGCGCCAACATGGATTGGAGCTGGAGGTTCAACAACACGGGATACGACAGCACCAAGTGGTCCCGGTCCACGTCAGGAAGGGTTTGCAAAAGGCTGCCGATGTCTTTCGTAGCGCCGTACGACGGCGATGGGTGACGCTGAAGGTACTGCACAATGGTTTCCTTGGTGGCCACCTTGCGGAGCTCGTCAATGGTGGAGTACAGTCGCAACCTCCGCGATATCGGTCGGATTCTTTGCATATTTGCGGGAATCAGGGCCGGAACCGGCTGATTTGACAAACGGAAATATCTACAAGACTGTGGAAGACACGACACACGCCGACAGCGACCCGTATCTCTTGACCCTTCTGGTTGTGGTGGTGGAGGTGTTGCAAAAGTTGGTGATGGTGGAGTCGGCTGATTTGTGGGGACACGACCGGCGAAATTTTTCTACAACCACAACCAACAACTTCCACTAACTGCCCCAGAAAACCCCATAGTTAACGATGTTGCGGATAGGGTTGACCCGTTCCTGGAGAGCCGGAGCCGTGCGATCGGCAGTGGCTCCCGCGCGGATGCGGATTTTGAGGGCTGCGACGCCCGCGATGGCCGTGCGGTTCAACTCGTCATCGCCGGTGTCGGAAGAAATCAAAACCAAATTGGTGTCGTTTGCCGACGAAGCCGGCGGGTCTGAGGTCGTCAAGGCCGTCACCGACATGCACTCGGACCAGTTGGGGTACTTGCAATCGATAGGAATGGCGCAAGGATGGGGGCCCACCGACATTATCGAGCGCATCCTCGAGTTGTCTCACGTGTACACGGGGTTGCCATGGTGGGGCACCATCGTGGTGGCCACCCTTGCCGTGAGAGTGGCGTTGTTCCCGTTCTACATGAGGGCCAGTAGCAATGCCACCAAGATGGCCAAGGTCAAACCCGACTTGGACAAGGCCATGGCGATGATGCGGGCAGCTTCGTCGCCCCAGGAACAGTACAAGGCCATCAACCTCAGAAAGAAGATCATGAAGGAAAACAAGATATCGACGTTGGCGCAGATGGCACCCATAGTCCAGTTGCCTTTGGCGTATGGGTTCTTCCAGGCGTTGAGAAAGATGGCCAGCCACCCCGTGGAAGGTTTCGACACCCAGGGGTACGCGTGGTTCCAGGACCTTAGCGAGGTCGATCCATACTTGGGGTTGCAGGTGATTGCCGCCGCTGCTATAATCACGGTGGTGCGTACAGGGGGAGAAACTGGCCAGCACGCCATGGCCAAGAGTATGAAGAAGATCATGACCTGGGTGCCCTTGGTGTCCATTGTCATCACCAAGAGCTTTTCGTCGGCGGTGGTGTTGTACTTTGCAGTCAACTCCATCTGTTCGCTCATCCAGTCCTTCATATTGAAGAACGGCACCTTCCGGAGAATCACGGGCATGCCCCCACAATTGTCCGCAACCGAGTTGGCACAGTCGGCCAACAAGAGTGAGTCCATTGGTGACTTGGTGAGCGGGTTTCTTGACAAGCAAAAGGAAAAGTCCATCAAGGCTGCCAGAGAGGCCGACAAGCGATTTGAAGTTACCAAGAGAAGAAAGGAAAGTGTCAACGATGGGTATATTAAGAGACATTAGGACCACCGCATGGAGGTGGCAGTAAAGGCCAAACGGTAGTGTTGGGAGTAGCTGTACATATGCCCATGCCGTGGCACGTGCCAGTATGTTTCCTCCAAATCTGTACATATCAGCTAATAGTTGCCTTTAGAGGTAACTTGCAGTACATAGTTTATCTACGGGTACCACTAGTAAGTGTAGTAAGTGTGCTGGTGTGCTGGTGTGATACCCATGTAATACCGGAGGCGTTGGTTTTGTATTTGGTATCGATGCTGAGTTCTCCGACGTGGGTTCTTGAACACCCTGAGAACAGTTATCAAAGTAAACCAGTACTATCAGTCCATGTGCTCACACGGTAACCATCAATTAGGCATTCGTTTTCGACACAACTTTCGACCAAGTCGTACACTACCAATGTTTCGGTCATACTTCCGCATTTCTACGCACCGAATGTATGATGCTTGACCTTCTTTTCCATTTTGTTACTACAAACTGTTCTCATACCAACACATATTTGCTTTTTGATATCTTGCACATGTTACGTACACGCGTTAAAAATGCAAACTATTGATATACAATCAATACTAAAAACTCAAAGATACTCCTATTTTCTCTCATAACTGGCAAATCTATATTGTTGATGGCATACTCATGTGCTCAAACCTATAAACATAGCAGGTATAGACGCAAAAGATAAGCATGCACGTGACCCGAAATATTCATCTGCCTATTCTCAGATAGCACCGTCGTGATAGTCGCGACCGTCAACCACGCCATGTTTCATGCCAATTACAGGGCAATTGTGTAATTCAAAACAAAGCAAACTAAAACTGCCAAGTTGTCGCCATTGACGTATTTTTACCCAACAAAACTGTCGTCAAATCGTTGCTTGACAACTGGGGGGTAAAACGAGGCTAGTAGGATTTGATCGCGTGGTCGTGCACAGACAATAACCTACTGTGAGCCGGCAGAAGAGGGGTACGGGGCGTGTTTACCACTCAGTCAACCAGCCATCGCGTCTGGCAGAGAGCTTTCCCTTTGTATTGCCCGTGTGGCATCATTCATTTATTTTCGGTTAAGCACAATTCCTACCAGCAACTTAGTATCTGCCAACTCCTATCACGGTTATGTGCGTCGAGACGTAGTTGCTGCAAAACTGGGGTACAGACCAACAATAGCTCAGCCACTACAATGGCGAAAACAATACCACAATCAACATGCCTACAATAGAACACCGTAGTTATTTATAGTATCACATTCTCAATCTTCCATTCTCAGGTAATATATCACTATATACAGATATTCCACTTCCCACCGGTATTACCAGATAGCCTCTAATATTCACAAAAACCAAATTAACCCAACCAGACCCAAAAAAATAAACAATTACGCCATCAGTACAATTCCTTCAAGATTTGCAATCGCAACTCTCGCCTTTCCCTTTCTCTTTCACAGGTGTCATGGATGTAGGAATCTTCTTCTTCTTCTTCGCCGGGATTGTACACGTAATTGTAGTCAAAAAAAGAATGAATGTCCTCGTCATCGGAAGACAACTCGGAATGCTCAACCACAGATTCATCACTGTCGTACTCCATAGACTGTATCGACTCGTTGTTCAACGAAGTGGTTCCAGCAAAGTTCTTAAAGTTGGAAAAATTGTTGATAAAAAACTCGTCATCCAACCCGGTTACATAAGAATTATCGTCTGCCACTACTGTCGTGGCTGTTGTTGATTGTGACTGGCGCATGTCTATAGAACTTGCGCCGTCTGGTGGGGAGTAGGCAACTGGGGTCTCTTCATCGCTGTCGTTGGACTTTGCCGACTTCAACGATAATGCGGTGCTTATCTTGCGGATTAATGAAGGATGTTGCTGCAGATTCTTGGAAAACACACAGTATGATGGTGTCTGCGAAGTCCTTCTCAATCTGGGCAAGAACCGATGCTTGGACCGGGGCTTGTTGAGCACCTCGCAAGGTGAGTCAAACGATATGCTGTTGTCGTCTGAGTTTATGTAGTAGTACTGCTGTAAGGTCTCATCGAATTGCAACTTCCAGGGAGACGCCTGCGAAACTCCCGATGCTAACGATGGAGCTGGTGATGCACTCGACTTCATGGTTATCGTGGCCTATAATATCAATTACAAGCTTATCACTAGAATTATAACTACAGTTAAAACCGTCCCAGCCACTCCCGACGGGACAGGAATCTTATTTATAACACTCACGGCCGGTGTTTATTTTTTGCCGCTTTTATTTTTCTGACAAACAGAATGCAAAATTTACATGAGCACATTTAAAAAGTTAGAAATTCACCACCGAAAAAATATCCCTGGTTTCGGATGTAACAATTTTTGTCAGCCTGCGATTTTTGTCCGAAAGTGCCCGCACCTGTGCCATGGATTATTTCCGAAGCCCGTGTACAAATACGGGTATAACTCAGGGCTTATAAATCATCTCGGCCATGCCTAATTAGGTCACCATTTCGTACTTGAAAATTTCTTTTTCCGAATTAATAACCGTCCTCAACCTCACGGGTAGTTTTATGCATCCGTTAACCACTACCTGGTCGTCGTAATAGTGTCCTTGTATTACACATCACCGCTGCTGGCACCTTGCCACCCAAATCTCTTTGTGGCTGGGGGGGCAGATGATCCATGCTTCCAGGTACGGTCAAGCAAGTTCCAGAGCTCACTCGGCAGGCAGCATGACGGGCGACGGCGACCGGAGCTAAGCGGGAGCCGCTTTTGTTCCGTGTTCGCACATCCTGCGCTCGATTGGTATGGAAATACGATTTGTTGCCATCACCCGCTTATGTAATAAATTCCCTAATTTCTGTCGCAAATTAAAGTTTATTCCTGCACCCGCGAGGCAGTACCTTAAGTAATCGCGTAGACGTTGATTGTGATGTGCACTAGTTATCAAAGTGGACAAGCCATCTACTGCGGCTAAACTCCTTCAACAGCTCCTGGATATCAGGAAACCTACTATCAATTTGATAGGCAGTTTTGTGCCAGTATTCGTACCGGTGTTTGTGTTTACCACCAGAAACTATCAAAAGAGTCATCTTTGCTCCCGATTTCACAGCTACTGTTGCTATGTTCAACAAAGGTGCAGGTAGCATTGCCTCTTTCCATACGGGGACCCTATTTTGATATACAATAGTTCCCGAGTATTCGACTTCTGTGCATGAATGGCTTGTCCACATTTTGGGGTAAAGTTCTTTTTTATTATCTAATCAATAATTGTTCTAAATTTATCTCTGCTTGAGTCACTCTACATTGAGGCTTGAAGTTCTAGATCTAGTCAGGTATAGCCTTGCCTTCGTAAAGTGCAAGTGAATGATATCCTGTGTAAAGGCCCGTGTTATCTCCAGCAGCAACAAATGGCACAATTGTGCTGTTAACTGTCAAGATGATCTCACAATATAACTACTTGAATTCAGATCAGCCGCATTTAGTAGTCCGGCCTACCCCCCAATTACTCGTATATATAATTATGTGATCAAATACGCAGACAATTTCAAATATTATCTCGTTTCCTGTTTAACGATGATTCACTATCCTGCATCTAAGTTTTCTACTACGAAGATGGTATGATAGTCTTGCAATGTGGTTGGTTCAATGATCTGTCTAATCAGGATCCACCAATATTTCCTTTGCGGACTAAAACTTTCCAAACAAAAACATTACCACGATTTGTAAGAGTTGCTAATGTATGTGGCATGTAGTAGGCTAACGGAATAGGAAACGCGTGCTTAGAAAAGCAACGGCGTTAACATTCTTTGTGTAAATACCTTCATGATTACGTTATCTTCGTGATCTAAATCCGGATATTTTTTTGTGGTGATTCACTTCTCACAAAACCTTCAACCAATCCCAGCCTATGTCAGCATTGGCAGCGCTCCAAACAAACCACCGTTAGGGCCATAATGATGTGATTCACCATACAAGACACAATATTTGCCTATCAACAATTGATAAGCACAAACCTAACGCCACACAGTAATTGATTCGTTTGAATCTCAACTATAAGTATGTAGAGAATCTCAGCAGTTTGGATTGTTGTAGTATTAACCAGCTAGTTAATTCAACAATTAGCAATATACAATTAGCAATTCGAAAAATACAATACAAAATCGACATGTCTTCAGACGGAAAAATATTGGTTACTGGTGCAAACGGCTACATTGCACAGCATATTGTCAGTCAGCTTCTTGAAGCTGGTGACAAAGTAGTAGGTACGGTCAGATCTCAAGCCAAGGCAGAAAATCTCAAGTCTCTGTTCAAAAACGACAACTTAGAAGTTGAAGTAGTAGCAGGTTTGGGAGAAGAACATGCGTTTGATGACGTTTTGAAGAAGCATCCTGAGATCACTAGAGTAATCCATGCCGCCTCTCCCGTGGAAATAGAAGCGGAAGACTTGGAAAAGAGTATATTAATCCCAAGCATAGAGGGAGTAAAGATTTTTTTGAATGCAATCAAGAGCAAGGCTCCACAAGTTGAAAAGTTGGTTATTACTTCTTCAGTAACTTCAGTTGCAAGTCAAGAAGATGTTATGAATGCCAAGGCACGGTTCTCGGAAACTGCTTGGAGTCCAGTTACCTACGAGCAGGGTAAAAACGGCCCCGGTTGGGTTGCATACGGTGCATCCAAGAAACTTGCGGAAAAGGCTGCTTGGGAATTTATTGAAAATGAAAAGCCAAACTTTCAATTGGCCACTATTTTGCCTGCTGTCAACTTTGGACCTGTCAGACATGAGCAAGAAATTTCTGGTGGTTTGCCTTCCACTCTTAAGTTCTTCTTGGGTGATTTGTTGACATTGGATAATACCTCTGAAGTACCAGAATTAGGGTTCGGTTACATCGATGTTAGGGATGTTGCGAAGGCACACGTTGTTGCTGTGAAATCTGATGCTGCTAATGGAAAGAGAATCTTGCTTGAAAACAAAAAGACCACAAATAACCTTATTGTAAGTGTGATCAAAAAGTACTTCCCTGAAATTGCTGATAAGCTTCCAGAACCAAAGCCAGAAGATGAATCTACTTTTGCAACTACTGGCGATGAACAAAGCAGAGCAGTTTTGGACTTTGATTATATTCCGTTTGAGCGCACGATTATCGATAGCGTTACTCAAATTTTAAAAGTGAGAGGAGTATAAAAGTTGCTTATAATGGCTGCAAAAAATTTTGTTCCTATTTGAAACGATCATGTTATTCTTTTGAAGAGATTATAATGTCAGGAGCGAAGTCCATAGGTGTAATGAAAATTATTTAGAGATATGAATAATTATTTAATAGAATTGCCTTCTTTCGAAAGATATTTGTGGTCAATTTTTGTATTACTGAAAATCCCGATAAATAAATTGAACTAATAAATGTGTTTCAACTTTGATTACCAGAAATAACATGATGCACGAAATTTACAACTAGATAATAATAATTATCAAATGAAAGGAGTTTTTCCTCTTTTGAACAGTATTTGCCGGTAATTTATTTAATTAATAAAATCTAATGAAACTTGTAGCATGCAGCTTCTTGCCAAACCAGTGCATTAAAAAACTGAGTATGCTGGACAGTGACATTATATGTCCATATCTTTATAATTTCAAATTGGCACTCTTCAAATTCAAACTTTTGCAATTTATATTGGCAATTGAATTCCTCTTTCGGCATTGATTCTTTGAATATTTCTTGGACCATAACTTGAGAACTGGAGTTTATTGCTACTCCTACAAATCAAATGTCAGTCGACATACAAGCCAAAGGGAACAAAAGTTTTCTGTTTAAGTATTTGTTCCATTACCTTTCCATGTGATGAATTATGGCATGCGAAGTTAGTGCAGTTCCTCCTGGTTTTCTGATCCATCTCTAGCAATCTCCTTTAAATGCTCACTACGACGCATTTGAAATTCGTCTATAATGTCCTGAGTCTCAGCCTGAGTTTTAAAGTAATTCTCTTTGTACCATTTTAACTGGGCGATGCTCTCCAATATATCAGACCTTGCGGTGTGACTCTGCACCTTTTTAGGGAGGCATTTCATCAATTCGGGGTTGTGACGCTGGCCAAATTCCATAATTGAGGACACGTCCACCAATCGGTAATGTAAGTGGTCAACCACTTTTGGAAAATTTTTCATCATAAAAATCTTGTCCATATGAATGGTATTTCCGGCCATAATCCCTGTTCTCTCATTTGGTATATGCTTAGTTATGTAGTTCAAGAGTTCCTCCTGAACCTTCAGTACTGTCTGTTGGGGATTTTCCAATATTTTGTCCACCAACCCGGATTTCGTGTGGTGTTCTATGCACCACTCTCCCATTTTGTCTAACCTTTCTTTGGGGTAATACACTGTTGACTCGTATCCGTCCTCATCTATAATATTCAAGTCACCATCAGTTATGATGCAACAAATCTCAATAATATGATCGTCCCCAAACACTTCCAAGCCAGTCATTTCACAGTCTACCCAAACTAGCGGTTTTTCGGGTTTCTTCAGTTTTTTCAAGAATTCTTGCATCGCCGTCAAGGGTTTGCTTCGCTTGCTGTCTCCTTCCGCATCGAGGTTGGACAATGTAGCTGATCGCTTGGCAGTACTTGTCGAAAGAGGTTGTGACATTATAGAGAAATGAGAAGGCAATCGAGGAATCCCTAACCTACACCTAAAAGCTGTCCTAATCATGGTCTCATTCGCTTCATTCAACAAACAGAAAAATTACGATCAAGTGAAAAAAGACCTTACTCTTTACACAACAACAAGCACAAATACGTTCTAAGTGGTTGCTGAACCCTGCTAGTATCAAAATGAGGTTAACCGATAAATTCTTCTTTGCGTATTATCTTCTCCATATTCCCATCACCGTCCTAATGGACTCAACTATCATTATTCCTGAACAGTACCATTTGACAATCACCCAGAAATTGTTGTCGTACCACATCACCACCAATCATGATATTTTGTTGATCGAGTCCCCCACATGGTTTAAATTGTTTGGTCTCGTAGAATTGGTTCTCCAGTTGCCATTGTTTTTCTATTTCATCTACAGACTCTTGAGTGGCACCAATGTCGAGTACTACATCTGGAGCATCGTATACGGATTCAATGCCAGTTTCACCACCTTTGTATGCCTTGGTTGGGTCATCCTTGAGGGTCCGCAACTTGGAGTTACTGCATCTAAGATCCTTAATCTAGTTTTCATCTACTTACCATACTTGGTAATACCCTTGTGGATATTGGTGGACGCTACAAGACAATTGAAGCGCAAAGTCAAGGTGGACTAACGTGTACATTATACAGAATAAACACAACTATAATCCACTACAAGCAAATACCTTGCATACTACCCTAGTTGTACTTTTCAATCAATTCGTTGGCAAGCTCAATGTATTGAGCCTCGGCTTCCTCTTGCGAAGTACCTTCGAGATCCTTCCATGCCTGCCACTTGTACTTACCTTTGAAGTCAAAGGTGCCGGGCTTTTCGGTGTCATTGTCACCAACGGTGGCTTGCTTGTAAAGCCCATACAACTTCAACAATTCGTCGTCGGTGGGTCTTTTGGCCAAATTGGAAACGGTGTTGGCCTAATTGGGTTAGTATGGTTCAGAATGATAGCCAAATGCGCAATTACTTACTTTTTCGGTGAATTCGGCAGATACCATATTGGGTCAATTGGTGGGTGTTGGTTGAAGTGGATGTTGGGGATTGCAAAGTGGGTTCAAAAATGTTGGAAAGTAGTGGCAACCGCTAACGGTCCAACCTGCAAATGCACGCGAGTGAAAGTCTGCAGGTTTTTTGCAAACATTACATGTTGGGTTTTGCATGTTACAGAGGCTATTTTGCAACCATTTTATTCCAGACTATTTATCCCTATCCAAACTCAACTAGATTAACATTGCATCATTACTTCTTGTAGTAGTCTTCTCTGTATTTCCATACATGTCACCATCGTAATAGAATTCCTCTCACTTTTCGCTATCGCTTTCAATGGCAGCTTCATCATTGGCGAATTTGGCAAGGCACCGTTGTACTTGCGCAAAGTCCACTGGCTTCTCAATAATATAGTCAAAGACTCCATCTTGTTGGGCTTCTTCTGGGTACCCTGTAACGGCTACAATGGGTGTGTTGTTGTTCTTTCCCGTGGTGAACTTGATAAGTTTCACTGCATCCACGGCTTCCACGCGCGACAACTTTAATGCTGTGAATATCATATCAAACTTCACCTGACTGGTGGCTCGCTTTACCAACTCTTCTCCATCGGTAATCGACACAACAATACACCCAGCACGCTCTAATAGCTTCACAACACTGTGCCTGACAACTGAGATTGGCTCGCAGTATAACACATCAAGCTCGGTGCCCAATGATATTGCCGAATCACTATCTACTGCCATTCTTGAACTTTCTCGCCTTCTTTGAATTCTCATTAATGCCAGCGACTTGCTATCTTCAGTATCTGAAGATATTGGGGAAAAGTCACGAAGGCTTGTCTGCTTGCTCAACGAACGAGCCAACGATCCACTGCTTTGCCTCACTTTATCTTCCTGGGGGGACATCATCTCATCACCACTGGAGTAGTTACTTACTGCAGAAGGGATTCTTTCATGTCTTGCTGTCATAGGCGATTCGAAAAGTCCACGATGTGGTGATGCAGATCTTACACTTGCAGATGCGCTAAATGGAGTAGCAGTGGCTGGTGACGAAATGGTTGCATTTTGAGAACCACTCGACGAAGAATTGGTATTCACAAGACCAATGGGGGATACTGGTCGTTTAAAAGGAGAACCTCCTCCAAATGAATACCCCCGGGCTCTATTAACGGGTGTTGAATCCGAAGAACTCGACGAAAAGCTATTCCGATGTTCCAAATGTTCTGTTTTCAACCGATTGATCACATCTTTATTTTGCTTTTCTAATACCGACAAGTTTCTGAAATGGAATGATCCAAATTCTCCGGGATCCGCTAGACGACTACTACGTCTTTCTCGCTTTCCACTTCCACCAGTACTATTAGGGGTAGATCCGGGAACTGATAATAAATAACTAGGGGAGTTGCCACTATTTTCTCCATGCGGAGCAGCCCTTCTTGCCGTTAAGTCTTCATCTTCATCTTCCTTTGGAAATGATGCCAAAACTGCTCCACGTGAGTCAAAATAGTCCGTCAGTTCTGGGTCATCCAAAGCTGGAATAAATGCTGCTGGTTCTTCAAATAAAGTGTCCCAATTGATACCCGCAAAGTAGGGATGTTCCATTATTTCCTCTGCTCCGTTACTTCCAAGCCGATCTTCTGGATTAGGAGTCAACAACTTGGTGATTAAATCCTTGGCCTCTGGCGAACAAAATTTTAGATCTTCTTCAAGTGGTAATGGTGGCCAATCGATATTCACTTCCAAAATATTCTTGAATACTTTGTTTGGGGTGTCTGCGTGAAATGGAGCGTATCCATATAAGAATTCAAATAGTATGCAGCCAATTGACCACCAGTCAGAAGCTTCGCTCTGTCCCAAACCTTCGATAGTTTCTGGAGCCAAATAATCTGGCGTACCAACAAATTTTTTAACATCGTTTTCGTTCTCAGGATCAAACAATGCATAATTTATCGATGAGGGACTCTGTTGAACTTGTGTTGTGTACTCGTCATCCAAAATAGCAAAAGATGATTCCGAAGAAGTGCGGGGAATAATTGGTTTCAATAATGGCGATTCAATACCACTAGAAGCAGACCCTGATCGTCCGCCTGGTTTAAAGAACGAACTTGAACGGTGTGCTGGAGGGGCATGCGGAGTTAGAGGTTGAGAACCAGGAAAATTCTCCAAAAATGCTAATTTCGGTGACAATAATTGATTGGGTACTTGTGTAGTAGCAGAATTTGCTGAATTCATTTTTGTGTATTCCAATGTTGGTGATAACGAAAATGGAGTGACTGAGCTAGTTCGTTTGTGATGAACCTCTAGCAATGGTGAATCACTTCCGGCGGTACTCACTGAGGCTTGGTTCAAACTCTTTCTAAATAATTCAATTCCTTGTTCTGAAGTACTCAGTTTTCTATGGGCATTGGTCTGTCTGCCAACGACACCGATTCTCGATAATCCAAAATCGGTAAGTTTCAAATGTCCATTCTTGTCAATCAAAATATTATCTGGCTTCAAATCTCTATGGATGATTCCTCGTTTATGTAAGTCATCTACCCCAACTATGATTTCAGCAATGTATCTCGCGGACCATTCAATTCCAACAACTCCAAGTGTGTTAATTAATGATGCACAATCGCCTCCATTCAAATATTCCATGACCAAGTACAAATAATCTCTTGATTGGAAACTACTATATAGTTGAGCAACATAAGGTGAGTCAGTTTGTTTCATCATGACTGCCCTTTCTGAACGGACATTAAAAACCTGATTCTTAGCAATCATATCTCTTTTCCGTAAACATTTAATAGCCACATAGTCACCAGTTAACTTTCGTTTGGCTAAAAAAACAGATCCAAATGCCCCTTTACTAATTGGTTTAATGACTTCGTAGTCTCTGATTCCTACTCCACTTGGCTTATTTTGAGGAGTAGCAGAAACTAATAGTGGAGACAAAGGGGGTTTTCCAATTGAACCCTTTGCTGTGGATTGAACACTTGTGTTCAAGGAAAGGCTCCCTATTTTCTTATCAGTCAGAATACTATCATGTAAACTAGTGTCATTAGCTAATGATGGTGATGATAATGGAGTATTCGTATCTTTACTATCAAATCTTGCAATTGCAGGATTTCTCTGTAATGTTGTAAGGTTTTGTTTTTCCACATAAGGAGCAGGTGACAAATGTCGACGGGGAGATGAAAATGAGGAATTGTTTTCTGATGATTTCTTGGACAAATCTAAATTATTTATCGATTCCAATAATTCACGGGAGCTATCTAGTTGTTGATTTTGGGATTGGGCACCGCTTGATGCTTGTGATATCGAAATGGAAGACAAAGATGAATTCAAAGAGCCTTGGCCGGCACCAGAGCTATTTCGATGAGCACCTCTATTAAGAATATCTCTTGGAGTCACGATGTTTTCAAATGAATCGGCAAATAATCGCGAAGCTGCCGGGCTTCTTGTCCGGGAAGGTTGTGGTGAATGCAAAATTCTACCTGGTTGTGTGATATTGGGAGACAAGGTGATTGATTCAGAAAGGGTATTATCAGCTATAGTGTCTTTGTCACTAGAGGTGGAAGCAGTTGTAGCCTCATGTAAATCATATTGTACCGTTTGCTCTTTAATTTTCTCGACCGTGTTTCTAACTGTTTGCAACACCAATTCATCAACTTCTTTTTTTATTTTATCCGAATATTGCAAAATAGAGATGAGTCTGGTTAATGTTTCAACTTTGTCTGATATAAGCTTCTGGGTGTCTTCTATAATCTGCCGTATTGCCAAGTCCGAAGTTCCCAAGTTAATAGGAGTGGTAACGGCATTAAGTGCCTTTTCTGTGGTTGGCGAGAATTCTAAAATGTCATCTTCATTATTTGATGGAGGATTGATGATCAATGCATCGTCGCATAGTTCCACTAATCTCTGTAGTATTCCAAACGGAAACTTTTTAGACTGGATTATCGGGTTTTTTGCATGAAAATTCTTGGTCAACACTTGATTTGCCAAACTTGGGGAGGAAGAATAAGCGTCCGAGGAATGAGAAACTGGTAATTGTAACCCCTTGTATTCGTAAATTAAATGAGGATTTTCTTCGTTGGAGGATGAACTTGAAGCAGAAGATGAGGAATTGGTAGAGACCAAGGATGAGGAGGACGAATGGAGCGATATTGGTCCTTGACTTGATAGAGACAGACCCAGTAATTGCTGCAGACCAGAGGACGGAGGCAGTGCATGGTTATTTGCTTGTTGATGGGCCAAACTCTCCATGATTTTGATAATTAATTGCTGGTGATCGCTTATAGCATCGTGACATTGTTGCATATCTTCGTCAGCTCGATGCTCTAACAAGCACAAGTCGGAATGCTTTTCGATGAACCATACTGGAATGTTTGCTTCGCATATTCGACACAATATGGTTTTTGGCTGCGGTACAGACTCTTCATTAATAATTGCCAATTGCTTCAAGCTGATAAGGTAACCTTCAAACAATTCGGCACCAAACCCCAACAAGTCAATCAAGTTGTCCGGCAACGTAAGATCCAAGTGTATTTGTTGGAAAGGTCGTATAGTCCACATAGAATGGGTGGGCAATTTTGTCTTGGAATCGTGGATTAGTATTCCTTGTGCCTCCAACTCAATCACATCACCGTTATTTGATAATTGTGAGCTTAGAGAGCTGGAGGAGTCATGTTCTGAAGCATCTGGGGTCATTTGTAGTGACAATTCCTGTTTGCGGGGCGGTGAGTCCTCCACCGGCAAATCCAATTGGGACACATCTTCTGCTGAGTTGTTGGGGGTTATCTGATCATGTAAACGGGACTCGGGGTGGTAATCCCTGTTTAGAAACTTGTAAACCTCCTGCTTGTCGCTGTCATTGTAGGGGCTGTCGTCGTCATTTTCGGGGTGGGTGGTGGTATTGGTAGCGGTGAGGAACTTGACCTTGTAGCTGCAGTCGTCTTCAATCATGTGGTCAATGGCGTGGTTGAACACCAAGTAGTCCTCGTCGTTGTTGCCAATGATGATCTTGGAGATAGGTCTGTTGACAATCTTTCTGATGGTGGTGCCCACCACGTACTCCCAATTCTTGCTGAGATGGCGGATTTTGCCGTCGAGATCGAGCTCCATGACAATGGTGGGGTTGTTGGCGGAGGCCAAGCGCAAGTCTATCTGCTCTTCAATGGATGAGATGTACTTCTGGTTGTTGCCATTGTCGGGGGATCGGGATGGAGGGTTCTTGGTTGGGGTCAGCTGGCGGGCATCCGACGGTATCTCCCGTGGTGACACCGACCGTTCCATCAGATGCAAGTTGTGCATGGACAACTCAAACATCGACTGATGGAAGATGCTGGACTTGCCGGGGTAGTCGCCAGCGGAGGAGGTGGTGTTTTGTGGGGTAGAGCAAGAGGACATGATGGATGTCACGGAACGGTGGTGATGGTTACAAAGGCAGTGGGTAGGACAATACAAGGAGCGAATGACGTGATCAGGTACGGAATGGGGGGGCGACAAAGGGGAAGCAGGATGGTTACAGCGCTAACAGTCCAAGCACGGTGCTGGCAAACAAACAATGAGTAATGTTTGTTTTTTGTGTACGGTAAACCGGTGCGATGGAAGACAAGAATGACGCAAGAGAAGGTGGGTGAATGCAGGAAGGGTGCGTGCCGGTGCAGGCGGCCAAAGGAGCTGACTTCGACGGAACAAACAAGGAAGCTACAAATACGGAACCAAAAGGGCCCGATTGGGGGCAACAAAGTGAACGCCTCTTCTGCTGCTGCTGGTATGGATGTATGGATGCACACCGTTGGCGATTGCCCAACGGGGCCGGCTACTTTGGGTGCTGGAGAAGGAAACAACTACAATGGCGATGTGAGGCGGCAAAGATGGCCACTGTGATCCTGGGCCATGCGGCTGCGGAAGTTTAGAGTTCATCTTGCGGCGACGGAAATGTATTCCCCAAACTAAGGGGTGCGCCTCTGTGCTGCCACGGTGGTAGTGCGACGGGGTTTGAGTCGCTGCGCCTGTGATGGGAGCTTACTGCTCGATTGTCCTTCCACAGGGTGTTTCGGATGCAGATCAACTATGGCGGCAACCTAAATACACACTTGTAGCTTTCGTGTGTCGGAAACGGCCTACGTCCATTTAGAGTTGCAAACTTTGGGTCCAGAATGTGAGCTCATGTTGGTTGTGTTACTTGCGCGCGTGGCCAGGAATGCTACGTGGCGCAACCACATGGGATGGAGAAAATACAAAGCTTACGATCCATCGTTGGCTGCTGCCCTCAACCCCTGTAGTGCTTACTGTGGGCTTCAATCACATGGCTTCCGTCAAAGAGGAGCAAAGTTGCAACTTTTGCAATCTATTGTTCTTATCCGCGAGTGAGCTAAAAATGTGTATTAGTCATCATAAGGCGGTAACCGGTAGCAGATGCACCGGTAATGGGGACACGATGCAGATGCGGTGGCGACTCGTTGTTTTAGCTGATGCAAGGGTTCCACGCGCAGAGTTTGAAAATAGAACTACTCTCCTAAGTCCTTTTATTTGTCCTAATAAGAATTATACATTGTAGTCCGCATCCGGGCAACAGCCTAGTTTAATGCAAACATACCTCCCCAATCACAAACGTAAAAATACCTGCAACCTACCATTGCTAGTTGCAATTACTAGCCACTGGCAGCATCTTCCTCCTCTTTAATCAAAAATATCGTCATTTCCTGCTGAACATCTTTATGGTGTCAAAACATCATCCAGCAGCAATCAACAAGCCCGGTTGTCTCTCAACACAGTAGTATAGGATATTCGTTAATTCAAAGAGTTGGATCTTGAATTGAAATTTTATATGTAACCGTTGCGTAAACGCAAACAAAAACAAGCATGAACAGTCGTAATGTGAATTTCATAATGGTCGTTAAAAGTTGGATTTTAATCGAATCCTATGTGGCAAATGATGGTGGTTATCTACTACTGGGTATATTGAAACACGGGCTTGGAATCCAATATGCTTCTTCTCTTGATGCTCTCCAACAAGTCGACATTCTTTTGTTCATTCTGCTGTAATATCAAGCTCTTGAGACACTTGTTCTCCATCTCCAATGTCTTGAGCTTCTTTTCCATGGACGCCAACTTCTCCTCCAACTCCTTGGACTTGCGTTCCATCTCCTGCTCCTTCATCTTCTTCTTGATCCGGAACCGGGCCGAAGCGGCGGTGTTGCGCTTTCTCTTGTCCTCGCATGCGGCATCCACGGCCCCGATGCTGGCCTTGGACAGTCTTCTCGACACCCCAGACACACTGGCAGGGGTACCTATCGTCGACGAGGCAGGAATGCCATAGCTATTGTTAAAGTTGATCAACGGAGTTACATCCTCCTTGGGCTCCTTCTTCACCGTCTGGGGAGCGGCAACGTCATGATTCACCGCAGCCTGGGTGTCCTTGACGGGCACAAAGTTGTCCTTGCCCAACACATCCAACGAAAAGAAGTCGGATTGGGAAAACAACACCAAGTCATGCTCCAACTGCTGCTCATTGACAGATGGAGACACCATGGCGTCAAAGTCGAGGTTCAAGTTCTGGAGATAGTCGGTGGGTTCGAAATTCATGGTCACTGGCAGTTGCTGGCAGCTATTGTGTGGTCCCAAGGGCGATTACCTACAAAAAAGTGACAATGACACAATATTTGCACTTGATGATGAAATGACGAGTGAACAAAACAAAAAAATGAGATTTGATGGCATTTATTAAATAATATTGGCCGGGTGATTTTTGACTCTATTTTCCTACGCATCAAAAAGCAACGGATTTGGTTATAACGTCTACAGTTGCTTGTGGGGGCCACAAAGACGACGAAAATTTTTCGTCTTATTAATTGCCGGTGTGTGTGCAGGAGGCCTCCCGTTGTTATTTGACAGCACAATTTCCTATTCCGGCTACTGATATCCCTTAGCCGCTGGCACCCACCGGGGGCCTACAATAGTTGGTCAACGAATATTGGTAGGCGCCCATTGTGGTAGGTAGGATGGGCATTGTTAAGCCATGATCCCATCTTTTCTGCGTTCTGATTTATAAGCAAGGATCCCATCCCTTCTCCAGATGGCAGGTTGTGTTGGCCACATACCCCCGTTGTACATACGTTGTGGTCTCAACCCCGTCGTTCCGGGGTCGATCGCATATACACAAAACCTTGGGCTCGGCTATACGTTTAGCGGGGTGTGCTTGCCAGTTCGCCCCCACGGTCGTCGCTGTGCTCGTGGGGGGCTCGTGGGTTGCAAGCCCTTTACTGCCTTGCGGTGCTGTGCTTGCGTGCAAAGTGCAACCATCAAAGGTTGACTCACCGGTTGCGGGTGGGTTTTGTGTTGCCCATGTGGGAAATGCCCATGCGCGCATGCCGTGGCCGGAACCGGGTGGGTTTTCCGTTTCCGTTGCCTACTACCGCACAGGGTACTTTTTCCTGTTCCTGTAATGTCCTTCTCTGCCTGCATCCAGTTTGTCTTGTATGCACGCTCAGGGGCCAGCAGTTGTCTACACTCTCCCTACCCCTGAATAGTACCCTGTCCTACTTGGGATATGATCTCATTTGCTTCGTAATATTACACTATACAGCTTCACAAGGAAACATCAATCTCCAAGTCAATACTGCTGATCAACTTGTCCATTTCTCCGAACACCCGGTAGGTGGACTTGGCAATCTTCTCCTCTTGCTTACTCTTTTCCTCAATCAACTCGTCGTAGTTAACATCCTTTAATGCCTTTTCATTCTCCTGATTTATAAGCTCCTGGTAGAATATCCTGGTGGTAGTTTTAAGACGCGAAAATGGGTCTCCCCCATCGGAAACCTGCACTGCGTTTCTGGATTTGATCTCGGCTTTCCGAATATTAGTCGAGTTTAACTTACGGTTACGCTCGTTAACCCGTGACATGGTGTTTTGCGACTCTGATGTCGCCTTGGAGTTTGTCTGCACCGCCAACACCTCGTCAATCTTTTTCAATTTGCCAATCACTTCCCTCACTTTAGTGGTGTTGTTTTGCTGCTTGGCAATCTTCAATTCATCCATCAACCGTGCCTTTTGCTTCACCGCATCGTAGCCACTGATTTCTCCAACCTTGATTCCCCGTGCTTCCTGAAGCTTGTGTTTCCGTTCGATCATCTCATTCACATCCTTGTCACTTAATCCTCGGCTGAAAAATGTTTGCAATTGCTCGTGCTTGTCATTGATGTCATCCACATACTCAATTGATTCTCCAGTCTTTTCTAACTCGTTTAGATATCTCTCAAATTCATCTTGAAAGATAGCCGAGTCGGAAAATATATTGATTGGGAATTCTTTCTTTTGGTTTCGGTTTTGACTCACTAATAAATACAAGTCACACTTGGAATTATTCAACCGATATGCTTTCTGAGGGATTGATGTCACATCGATAATCTTCACCATCCTATATAAGGGTCTCCTGGTTCTTTTGTCCATGCCCAAATTAATCTTGGCGTATGTATCCAACACAACATCATTAAATTGAGAATAATAGCAATATTGTGACAAAATTGTCCTTCCAACCTTTACACGATTAATATCTTCCAATTTACCCCTCTCAGTTGACCTCTTTGGTTTGGACTTTGATGCTCCTCCCCATCTGACAATTCCATCATCTTCTTCATATTCATCTTCATCTTCGACTTCTTCTTCCAATTCTTCTTCTTCTTCTTCCTCATAATCATCATATCTCTTTCTTCTTTGTTGATGTTGTTTCAATTCTCGTGATTTTTTAAGTTCATTCAATGACGCTTGTTTGCTGGGCTTCGTAGCTTTGGATCTTCCTGAAGACCTCTGTTTCCCGCCGGATTCTTTCAATTTCCGTTGCTCTCTCATTCTTTGTTGCAAATACTTCTTTTCCGTGTAGCTTTCCATCTCTTGGGTTCTTTCAAATAAGATCTGTTCCCTTTGTATTTCATCCATGGACTCCAATTCCTCTCTGTCCAATTCATCTTTGTATTTGCCTTCGAGAGGGTATGGATTTACCAATTCATCTTCTATTCCTTCCTCCTCTTCCTCTTCCTCCTCCTCTTCCTCATCTTCTTCATCTTCTTCGTTCTGATCATCATCATAATCATTGTCTATTTTTCGACGTTTGGACAACACTTGGTCATCCTCATCATCATCTCCATCGTCTTGGGTAGTTGGTCTTCTTTTACTAGAAGAAATGGCTTCATCAGAATCAAACTCATTGTCATCTCCTCCAGCCAATGCTAACAAATCATCTTCCAAGTCAGACATTTTTGGTGTTGGATTGGGTCTGTAGCTTATGTTATCGTTTTACCTAGTTTGCCCGTTTTGATAAAGAGGAAGCGATTGTCAAAATGTCACGTGATTCACAAAATGTATGTCGCATTTATTCATTTTTCGACACAATTTAAGGCATTAGGGCTCCACACCTGCTTTTTCAAATCCCACGTGACCCATATCAAAAGTGAAAAACTACATTTGCAAACTACATCTCGTCTCTAGCGCAACCAACCAATGTGAAGCACACCACTGGTTGAAACGTAGATACTGATTCAATGGTTTATTAATGTAGATGTGGATTATATGACTTATACTTTGACATTAGATGATGGCCTTCCTCCAACAAAAATGGCGAGGTTCACATCTAACTAGATAAACCTGGTATGGTGATGATGATATTCGTGAAATAAGGCTAAGGAAGTCTCTCCATTGGCAAAAGATGAATGATCAGCACATGCTTGATAATACCCATAATGCATCTTTGAACTAAACTTACAACACTTGAACAGCATACTTAACGCAATCTTCTAGCTTCACGTTCGGATTCCATCAAGCACAAGATGTCGTTTTCTCTGACTGGGCCCTTGACGTTTCTGACAATAGTTCTAGAAGAGTCTTCCAAGAACTCGACTCTGACCTGGGTGACACCACCTCTGGAACCGGTTCTGCCTAACACTTTGATGACCTTGGCTAAAGTAACTGGGGTTTTAGCGTCCTTTTCTAAGTTAGTACATGTTATTCATTTGGGGGATCTCCTGTACGAAGTGGGTATTCACATACCATTGTGTATATTTGATAAAAGGATATGTAACAACAAGCAGTAAAAGAAGTCTTTGATAGTCGAAGTGAAAAAAATAGAGACAGTCGAAAGAAAAAATCAGTATGACTATATGCACACCAAGTAGAATCATAACTCGTAAAGACATAACATGTAAACAGTGTAACTTGTAAACTGCTAAACTTAACATGCAATTACGGCCAGCAGCTGCACGACCGGCACCCTTTTCTCTTCTGCCTAATAAACATCGCAATGGCGCATGGGGGACTCAAGATCAGGAGTAGTGCTATTCGTCTGGCAGAACACCTTCGCCGTCTCCCACTTTTTTCTTTTACAAGACTTTCTTCGCTAAGGTTTTCTTCTGTAGTTAGAGCCTGATGTGGCAGTAAGGGCCGATTTTCGCCCGCATCATATGGGACTAGAACTGGTTCTTGTACCTCCCCTTCGGAGCCAACAAGTGAATATGGAGGTGGATGGTCTGGAATTGGTTGTTTCATAGTTGATATTGAAACGTGTGAGTTCTTCTCCCACAATTCCCGACAATTCTTTATATTTATAATTGACCCAAAAGGTGTCACCGTTCGTTTGCATCAGTGGTTTACTTGACACTGCCGTTGTCAACGGTTAAGGAGAGGCTGAACATGGCTTCTATGCAGTACATGCCCAAATACGAACCGTAATCGATCATGCTTCTGGAGCTGCCATTTGCTAGCATCACTCAGACCCATTATGATGTTAAACCTTAATTTTGCAATCAGTGATCGATTCTAATTTCTTTTTGCGCTTGCGCCTTGTACTCGTTACTTCGGCGGCGGCGGCCCTTATTCCTAATGGGGAAATGCTATCGCCGGTCTTTAAATCCGGCAGACATCCATCGGATGCGATTATATTATCCGCAGCCACCTTGATAGCAATTTCTCATCATGTGCCACATTCCATTTCATCACCTTATATAAATCATAAACACCAAACATCACAAAGTGTTTTCGCTAGCTCGCTTATTCGCTAAATAAAAGAGATTTTAACCCAACACTTTTTCCATTTTCCTGGTTACCCAATACCCGAATCCGGGAGTCACGAGACGGAACTAGTCCAACTATAGAAATGTCGGCAACAACTGAAGAACCTCCGGCCTCCACCGCCACTGCCACCGCCGCTCCCACCCCGACAGAAAGGATGAGATCGAAAAAGAGTGAGTTCAACGACGGACGAAAAGTGCCCCAGTATACGTGGAAGGAGTCGTTTAGAGACTGGTGGCGTCAGAGCTGGAGTGGCGACTATAGCGACGAGAAGGTGGAATCAAACTTGTTATCGCATTTGCCATTCTTTCCTGAATCAGACGGAAAGAGACGCGCGTCCATCATCAACACTGACATTGGTAATGGCAACTACATACACGAGTTGTTCATTGAGAATATTGAGGAACCAAAAGAAACCACCACGGTTGCTGGTAATGGATTGCCACCTACCAAAGACATAGTTTTGGTTCATGGCTATGCTGCCTCTCTAGGGTTGTTCATTGACAATTTTGACTCATTATCGTCCATCCCGGGCATAAAAATCCATGCTATTGATTTGTTGGGTTTTGGGTTTTCGGCGAGACCAAAATTCCCCAACTTTCAATCCCTGACAAAGCAAGATGTTTACAAGGTGGAAGATTGGTTCATTGATTCGATTGAGGAATGGAGGAAAAAGAGAAATTTGGATAGATTTGTCCTTATGGGACATTCTTTCGGAGGTTATCTTAGTTGTGCATATGCATTGAAGTACAATAAAAAGTTGATTGATGCTGCAACTGGTGTCAATCATAATCTAATTGAAAAGTTAGTACTCTTGAGTCCAGTTGGAGTCGAACGCAACAAGTTTTCTTTACTTAAAGAAGAAGAACAACCAATAAGCAGACAAAAACAAACAAAGGAAAATGCCCAGGACCCTAGGTTATCCTTGGAAAGGGAAATTTCTGCTAACCAAGAGGATATTGTCCATGGATCGAGTCTGTCAAATACAACTGGATCAACATCAACAACAGCTTCTTCATCCCTTGACGAGCCAGAACCTCCAAAATCAAGAAGAAGAAAGTTGGTGGATTTTCTCTGGGAAAGAAACTTCTCCCCTTTTTCGATCGTCCGTAATGCGGGACCCGCCAAATCAAAGTTATTTTCTGGATGGACAACTCATAGATTTGCTCATGTTTACTATCAAGATCAAGAACATTTTCAAAACATGCATAACTACATCTACAGAGTCTTTAATGGCAAAGGTTCCGGTGAATACGCAATTACGAGAGTGTTATCGACAGGAGCATTGGCCAAGTTGCCACTTTTGGATAGGTGTCCCGAGAAATTTGTAAATATGGGACTTCCTACTCTTTGGATTTACGGCGACAAGGATTGGATGAACGAAGAGGCTGGCTTGGAAATGACAAACGAGATTAATGAGTTATCGGTAAAAAAGAGTGCTCGCAAGTTGGCTAGTTTTGGGATTATTCCCAATGCGGGTCATCATTTATATCTTGATAATCCTCCCGTATTTGCCAAAGAAGTATTCAAGTTTTTGGGTTTTAGACGTTGATATGCATATAGGTTTGCTAATTAAGTAGCTACATACTCGGTAAAGTTTAGGTAATTTTAATATTGAATAGATTTTGCGCTTCAGTTCGAAAATAATCTTGTATCTGTTCAATCTTCATTCTATGTTCCCTTTCAATATCAGCCATTGCAGCGCATGTATCTTCGTGCAATTGGTTTCTTTTTTTCAAGATATTGAATTGCAAGACTTTAACTTTGTTTATTAGGTTGGATAATAGAATCTTGAAGCCGTCTTGCATTAGTTCTGATTCCATTTTATTTGGGGTATGGGAATTTGTAGTATTATTTTGAGTTATTTTGCTAAAATCATACCCTCTGATTTCAGATGGTAATACGGAGGGAAATTTGCCATCTTGAAACGAAAATGTGCTTGGTTCATCTGACTCCACCAATTGCGAGTTTTCCGGAGTCATTTTAACTTGCAACTCATTTGAATTTTGTAGTTGGATAGGAAGAATGCATTTCTTTCTTCTTTTCGGTGCAACAATCTCGTGTTCAAAATGATCGTCACTTGGCTGCGAAATTTTTCTGTATTTGTGCATTTGGTTGGGGATAGAAGTACTTGGTAGCGTTGAGTCGTTTCTCAAGTCGTTGACCAGATTGAACGATTCTCCTGTTGTTCCCATTGAGAGAATTGAAACGATACTTTCATTTGGAAGTTGGTTGAGTTTGTAAACATCATTATCAGAGACAAATCCACGTAAACCTTCAGTACCAGCAGCAAATTCATTATTTTCAGCCGGAAATATCCCCGCAAAGGCATTTTTAACAGGCAACTTTTGCAGAAGGAAACCAAAGCTCTTGTTGCTCGCTGGCTGTGAATTGACTAGAAATTCACATAAGCTTCCTTTCGGAGGAATGCCGCTTGTTTTTTCGATTACTTTCATAGGTAAATTTTCAATTCTAGCCTTTTTTGTTACAGATGTTGTTGCTTGTCTGGAATTGTGAGCAACAAAACTTTTAGTATTAATAATCGTTTTAGGTGTATGATCGATAAAAGGTCTTGCTGAACATTCTGATTTGTAATTTTGCAAAAAAGCCGATAGTAAGTTGAGTTGTTCGTTGGACTTGGCGCAAAAGTCAAATGTTACATCCTGCAAGTCCTCGTATAGGGAAATTACCGAAAATTGCTTAAGGTACGAGAACAACAGTAGATCTGAAGACCTAGTTCTTCTCTCTGAGAAGCAGACAAAATTGAACCTCACGGTAGCATCAGGAAGAAAAATAGCCGAATTCAAGGTGCTCATATTAAGGTAGAAAGGCCACAAACTTCCTATATCAAAGACCCATAAAATAAATAGCAGATTTCTAACAGGATGTAAATAGCAATCCCTGCAATTAGGAAGAGTTAACCCGTCAGTTTTCAATTCTCCGAGAATCAAGTCCTCAAGAACCGGATTCAATGAACCTAGATACTGTACAAATGGTGGCAAAATTGAAACATTAGAGTTTGGAAGTAACGACTCTAATCCCAAATTGACGACCAAAGTTATTAAAAGAACCTTCTGTGAAAATGAGGAGTTTCTTTTTAACACATGGTTGATCTGGTGTTTTACCTGATCGCTTCCATGGATATGTGCTTGTATTGTTTCCAGGATATCACCGTTTCTTATCGAATTTAGTAATATTTTGGTGCTTATCCATGCAAATTGGGATTCACCAAGTGCATGCTTGAGTAAATCCAATATTGTACTTTTGCTACCCGCCTCAATGAATATTCCCTTGTATTGTTAGTACAGATAGCGAACCATTGCAAATGTATTCATACCATTAGAAGGGGCCAGTGGTCGTAGTAGTCAGGAAACAAGACAGTGACAATTGAATTAGTATGCAAGCGGAGTACGAATTCATTTAGTTGACAGTTTCTGGGCCTTTTATTAAGAATGTATTCTAGTAGCAATTGTATTGACTGTTTGCATGTCACTGTTTCGGGTTCATTCAATTGAAGTGGGACGTGATTGAGTAGGCCCAACAAGTCATAGAGCTTCAGAAAATCAGGTGAGTCGTTGCTCTTGTGTTGCAAGAAGCGACCAAGGTGTTCTAATAAGTTAATAAAGGTTTTTATTGGGCAGGGTATCATTGCCAGAAGAAGTGGTAGATGGTCAATTTGCAACAATTTTGCAACAAAATTGAAAATACCGTCAACTATTAAGGTCAGTCTACAAATAGGAATTTTTGTTCTTGATTTTGATAAAGAACAATCTCGTATGATTTCTACTCCGAGAACACGGTAATGCAATGTGTAATTTTGACACTTAGACAGCTAAGTGGTTAGAGTTAATGAGTTTGCTGGTGCCTTGGTGCTACTTTCTCTTTTCTTTGCTCCCTCTACAAAATGAGCTTCCCGGCACAAATTGGTGGTATAGCGCTCCCATATAACTCTCTATATGACTAACTTTCCTATATCCAACCTATTTGGGTCTTGATACTAGCGCAACCCACCCAATTAGGAAGTTATGGTAAAGCCGTGATGATATATTGGTGACTGTTTGTAGTGTCCGATGACACATCGAAAAATCAAAATTTATTTCATCTCCACCACCCAAATTCATATACGTTAGCGAGAACAGCGTCAAACAAGCTATAGCGATGACAGAAACCGACGACCTTGTGGTCTTGTTCGAAAAGGTAGGCCTTGGAGAAAAGAAGGCAAAAGAAATTGTCAAAAACAAGAAAGTTAGTGAAGCATTGTCCACGATTCTCACCAAGGAAACAACCAATGATAAATATGATGATAAGCAATTGAGTTTGTTGCACCAATTAGCAGTGGAAAGCAGACTGGGAGAGATTCCTAATAGAAAGGAGATCACGGCAGCCATTTTGGATGGCCGTATCAAAACCAATTTGCAGATTGCAGAGGCCGCTAAATTCTTGAAAAGTGCCAGCACACCAGTAGACATCGACCAATTCAACGACGCTAGTGGTGTTGGCAACGAGGTTTCTGAGGCACAAGCCAAGGTTGAAATTGGAAAGTACATTGATTCGATTGAAGATTTTGAAACAAAAAGATACTCCGTGTTGCCAAAAGTGTTGGGAGAAGTCAAGAAATTACCTAGTTTGAAGTGGGCAGCACCCGGTTTGTTCAAGCCTACGATCGATCAAATATTTTTGGAAAAATTGGGCCCTAAAGGCGAACGTGATATCGTCAAGAAGGAGAAAAAGCCAAAGGCAAAAGCTGCTACAGCTAAGCCTGACAGCAAGGGGCCTGTTCAGGAAAGATCTATGTTCTCTGAAGGTTTCTTGGGTGATTTGCACAAACCTGGGGAAGAACCCCAAATGTACCCAGAGTTAGGCAAAATTCATAATGACTTCATCAACGGTAAGGTACTCACACGTTTCCCTCCTGAGCCTAATGGATTCTTGCATATTGGTCACTCTAAGGCCATCATGGTCAATTTCGGTTATGCTCAATACCATAAAGGTTCTTGCTACCTTAGATACGATGACACCAATCCTGAGGCTGAGGAAGAGGTTTACTTCAACTCAATTATGGAGATGGTCCAATGGTTAGGTTTCAAGCCTTGGAAAGTCACTTATTCATCAGACTATTTCGATGAATTGTACGCATTAGCAGAAAAGTTGATCTTAGCAGACAAGGCATATGTATGCCATTGCACTCCTGAAGAAGTCAAAGTCCAAAGAGGATTGAAAGAAGATGGAACTTTGGGAGGTAAACGTACTTCATGTCCTCACAGATCTCAATCTGTGGAGCACAACTTGAAAGAATTCCGTCGCATGAAAGATGGTGACTATAAATCTGGAGAAGCCACTTTGCGGATGAAGCAAGATTTGGAATCGCCATCTCCACAAATGTGGGATTTGGTTGCATATAGAGTGTTGAATACCCTGCACCATCGCACAGGGGACAAATGGAAGATCTACCCAACTTATGACTTCACCCACTGTTTGGTTGATTCTATGGAAAACATCACCCATTCGTTGTGTACCACTGAGTTCAGATTATCAAGAGAATCATATGAGTGGTTATGTGACGCCTTGCATGTTTACCGTCCAGCTCAAAGAGAGTATGGTAGGTTGAACATTTCCGGTACAGTTTTGTCCAAGCGTAAAATTGCTAAATTAGTGGACGAAAAGTACGTCAGAGGTTGGAACGATCCAAGATTATACACCTTGGAAGGGATTAAGAGAAGAGGGGTTCCTCCAGGTGCAATTTTGTCTTTTATCAATACTCTCGGTGTCACCACCTCTGTGACCAACATCCAAGTGATAAGATTCGAGAGTGCAGTCAGAAACTATCTTGACCAGACAACTCCTAGGTTGATGATGGTTTTGAGACCAGTAGAAGTGATCATTGACAACTTGGATGATGATTTTGAGTTGGATATTGAAATCCCTTATAGACCAGGTAAGGACGAAAAATCTTATGGATACAGAAATGTGAAATTTACCAATAAGATCTATATTGATAGCAGAGATGTGAGAGAGAGAGAAGCAGACAAGGATTATTTCCGTTTGAGTCCAGGTCAACCTGTGGGATTGATGAAGGTACCATTCAATATCAGCTTCAAATCAGCTGAAAAGGACAGTAATGGAAATATCACCAAGATCCACGTTCACTATGAGAACGAAAATCACAAGAAGCCAAAAACATACATTCAATGGGTTCCAGTTAAAAATGCTCTTCATGTGAAGCAAGTTCGTATTTACAATCAATTGTTCAACTCAGAAAACCCCAGTGCACATCCTGATGGCTACCTAAAGGATATTAACCCTGATTCTGAGACTGTGATTACTACTGCAGTACTTGAACCTGCTTTCAAAGAAATTGAATCAAAGTCTCCTTTGAACATCGAGATACCTGGAAGTGAGTTTAACATTAAGGAAGAGAAAGGGCCAAACACCGTCCGTTTCCAAGCATTGAGAGAAGGATACTTCTGTGTTGACAAGGATTCCAATGGTGACGACGAATTAATCTTGAATAGAATTGTCACCTTGAAAGAAGATGCCGCAAAGAAATGATTTCATCTAATCTAGTCCATGAGTAGCTTGATATGCTTTTCTCTTAATGTACACAGGCTAATAATAGTACAACATGATTTACAATGATTGACAATGTAATTCAGTTGACGAAGGAGGTACTACATTTTTTGAAGAATGAATACGTCAAATGTGTGAACCCCTTTGACTCACATCAAAAGAGGGGCTACTTGTGGGTAATTCTTGGGCATCCTCTCGCACAAATGTAAACAAAGGGACCTCAGTATTTTCGCTAGATTGGAGAACAATGGGTCTATAAGGCGCTTAATATGGCCATTTGTTGGGCAAATGTCCGGCGGTAAACAATACAAGACAGTTAAGATAAACGAATACGGTATGACCCTTTTGTTTTGTATACGATTGAAATCTGTAGGACAGGGGTTCCATCAGTGCAAAATGCGCATATTGCTACTGCATGATGGTGTAGTTAGGGGTAGAGTATTACGGATGCAATAGGAAGAAGTGACCTATTTCGGTCAGGATTTCGATCTATGCACTTCCCTATGCTGGATGCGGTTATGCGGTCTAATTTGACCAGCGAACCAACAGTCTTGTGCTAGCCGTTCGCTCACAAGAAAACTCGTGCTTGACCTTCCAAACTTAATTCCAATACCTTGCACTCTAGCCAAAGCTGATTTTAGAGCGGCAACAATGGTACCCCAGGCATAGTTAAGGTTTATGCACTCCACACTCCACAGGCTCGAGATCATAATACTGTGGTTCAAAATATGCCATAGCAATGTGGTAATTCGAAGACGAGAAAAACAAAGGGTTACATACACTTTATTGGTGGAGGAGGGTTGTCGGGATATTTTTCGTTACAAAAGATTACATCATTGGAAAATACTAACATATCCCTTGTTTCGTATTTTTAATGAGGATTATTGAGTGGGTAGAGCCAGTGGTGATAAAATATTGTTTTGAAAATGCGCGGAGAAAACACACATCTTGAGTGCGCATATTTTCAAACTGATTAAATTTGACAGGAGGCTTTCACCTCAATAGCAGATATTAAAGTTCGGTTTTATTTCACACGGAATAAGACAAAATCCTTGAAAGATGGTTGCGGTGGTACCACGTCTCAATCGGCCGTTTAATGCAACTACTGGCAGAACTGGCTCCGAAAAAGTGCATTGCAGGGCTGACTCGTAATCACGATGGCAGAACAAAGCCAAGGGAAATATTTTTTGACACTCTCAAAAATAATATTATCTTCTTAATTTGATTGTTCTGCCCGCGTATTTTCTCCCTAAATGTCTGGGACTATGAATGGAAAGACATCTGTGTGTAATTTGCACTTCCTAATAAGGTATATTGAATATTAGCGCTCTCCCCACCTCAAATAATATGATGGTTGCTCTAGACACCAACTATAGAATCTTTTATACAATGGTGCTGGCCCTATTGAAAATATCCCTTTTTTGTCTTTTGTCAAGTTCTCGCGACAAAGTCAAATTCGGAGTTCCAGGGCAAGATCTTAAAAAGAATTGGCAATTGCCTGATCTGAAACATGCAAAGCACAAGCATGTTGTCCACATTTTGATCCACCACACAAATGGGGAACAAATTTACCCACGGGCTCGCGATAAGACAGTTGGAGACTATGCAGTCTCGATGTCAATCGGGTATCTATTACCGTGTACCATCACCATATACTTAATCAAACTAGGACTCGGAAATATCAAGTAAAAAATATTATGAACTGATCGTAAGTTTTTCCTACTATGTACTACTAGTCATCTCGCACAAAAAATTATTCAGATTGTCAAAAAAAAAAAATACGTTAATTCGCTTTTAAGAACTTTCTCTTTTCTGCCTCCCAATGGAAGTTACGGCGAGCAAAAAAAAAAACCTGACTCAAAGCCTAAATACCTCCAAGAAATTGTCTGCAGCCCACCGTATCCAGCAGAATCTGCCGGGTCCCTATTTTTCTATATGCAACGACCACAGTTATATGCACGATGCAAGCATATCATAACCAATGGCATCCAAGCACGAGTTCTTTAATTCCGGAACAGGTCATGGGGAAGCGACTGTGGCAATCCTATTTCGGTTGCAATCAAAAGCGGATGTTGCATCCGGAACGCAGTTGTGGGAACCAACTACCCCTAAAAAGAGAAGTGAGGCCACGAATGCATTGACTAGTTCACCGTTGAGTAATCCCACCTTTGCCCAAAGTAGTATCCACCAGCACCAATCCGAACGATCCAGGGGCCTGTACTCTATGCTTATAGTCATGTATGTTTTATATTACACAAAGACACGACGCAGACAGAAAAAAGGTTATTTTAATCATTCTCATCTAATGTGCCAAAAATCTGCTTCATTCTCCAAACAAGACACAGAACCCCATTTAGTGTAGAACGAAAAATTTGGAGATAACAATAGCATGCAAATCAACTGCAGATGTGGAGCACTAGCACCGATTGCAACCTCTTGACCGTCATAGTACACTGGCTCCCCAGCAGCCTCCCCGGACAATTCTGGTGACCTCAGGCGTGGTTGCTCCGTCGTCTACCGTGTTGGCAACGGCTAGAGAGCTGCGAGCGGCGACCAGCGGGCTTAGCACCAAATACAGTTGATTGCTGCTTGTCGAGGCAGTGCGGGTGTATTTGCATAAACCAAAAAGGAGAATTCCTCCCTTTCAACTGTCAAACAAATCCTGGGGACATTGTTGACTCCAATGTTGTTTGTCACGAAAAATGCGCTTGGTTTTGACAATACTCGACAGTGGTCACGGTAGAATCTCGTTCCATGCCACCAACATCCACTTCTTTGACATCATCGTACTGTCGGTTATTCGCCACAAATCGTGACCCCAGGTTAGTGTGGAGAGCAACCCATAAGCTGATGGCATCTACACGAAGCCCGAGGTATACACAAGATAACTGGGTTGCATTTTGCAAAGTCAATGTTCCCTAGTTGATGGGGTATCTTTGTTCTGAGGCTCAAAATTTTTTTCAGAGTTACTAAGTATTTTTTTCTATTTTTTTTGATAGTTTTGTCGCAAATGGGTAGGAAAATAATTAAAAAAATAAAGCTGGCCACTAAGTACTAGTATCTAGTATCAGGTGATTAGAGCCGAAACCAATATGTGACGGGGACACGTTCCTAATGATTTAACATGCCTTATGGAGGGTTCCAGAACCCTGGCTGGTGACAACCGCTCTTTAGTTAGCAACTTGATATAGCCAGCGACCCCCGGTACCTTGGCCCAGCCCGGTGCACCAGTCTGGTTGTGCGGTCAAAGGCAATCCCAATGTCAAAAAATATCTTTTGGTTGGCAAAAAAATATCAAATTTTGTTGAGTGATGAATATTTCCTCCCACTCCCCTTTTCTGGGAAAATATTTTTCACACATCTTATTTTCTAGCGTTTCATTTATTGCAGTGATTCTTCTGTTTATAAATTCAAATCAAATCCGCTCAAGTTGCCTTCTTTCTCTTTTGATGAAATTTTGCTCACATATACTTATCTGGAATAAGTAGCTTCTGGTAACTATTCGATAGCATTGCACTTGGGGGTTCAGCAATTCACTATCGGATACGTCTTTGCCATCCATAGATCCATTTACAATAGTAACATCATCTTTTTGATAACGTTTTCTGTCACTCACTGATAAGTTAGTGTCAGTTTTACGTGTGTCTGTCCAATCACTCCTCCTTGCCACCAATCACCTTCGATTCGACGCACATCTACTCATATTCCGGTATCAACAAGGACAAGGAAAGTTTTTCATTAGCATCTCCGACCGGACCTTTTGCTCACACCTGTACCCTGATTAGATAATTTTAATTAAGGTTTGAAAAAATATTTTTATTCACGCAATATTTTTTCTTTCTTTTTGCATGCAATTATTTTTTAGTCATCCCTTAGCAAAAAAGCAATAAAGTCATATTTCACAAAATTTGCCTAAATCATTTGAAAAGATTTGAGACTACTGCAATCATTTTGTAATCAAATCTTTTCTTGATTATCATCATCTAATCACTTTCATTATTGGCCCCTGTTGTACATTAGTTGGTGGTGCTGCCAATCAACCTAGCGTTGTCGTTTGTGGATATCGTGCTACCACGTTTTGATACATAGTACACATTTTCCGTTTTTCATTCGATTAATGCAACAAAGACACTAATTATCGCATCTCCATATCACATCATATTATAGCACATGGAAATGTCGACTATAACATCTTCTACGGCGCCTTTGACGTATTCAAACCTACTTGCATCCACAAAGTTATACACCCACACCGAAGGCACATCCTCAGATTCCATAGATACTCAAACCTCACTGGTTTCCACAATTAGAATTTCTCCATCTACCACCCCAAAACCAAATGCAGCCTTATCCACGCCGTCCCAAAGGACTGCTATAGCAATCCCAAATTACTATCAACCGTCTGCAAGAATGGTGAGCTCGTCTTCCTCCTCTTCTTCGGATTCTCCCGCTACCTTGTCGGTTGCACCAAAGTTGGTGCGCAAAAAGTCTGGTGAATTGGTAAAGTCGTCACTTAAATTACCTCACTTGTTACAAAAATCATTATCCACATCCCATTTACCTAGCCGTGGCAAGCTGGTTCGGTTTGCATCCCGGTTGGCCAACATCAAAATGTTTGATGGATGCGAGTCTCCACTGACTGTTTCAACCTCAAATACTCCTTTGCATTCACCACCAGAAGAAGCCAACGAGAATGACGACGACTGGCAAGACCATGAAGTCGATGATTTACCTGTGCTCAAGAACCAACCAAGGACAAACTATTTTGAATGGGGCTGGAACGACAAGGACTCTTCTGGCAGTTCTAGTGACAATGAAGATGAATACTGGTCTTCTCCAAAGACTACTTCTTCAAGCCATGACTACAGGTTGATTGGAAATAATATTCCCAAGATTGCTCCTGTGGATGCCACTGTGTGGTTACCTTCTGCATATGTGTTGAAGTCCAACGATACTTCGTTCTTGTACGGGTTGGTAAATGTCAGAAATTTGGCATTTGAGAAAGGTATTTTCATCAAGTTGACCTTGAACAACTGGAAAACTAGCGTCAACTTTGGTGGATCTCGGATCATAACCTATGTCAAGAGCATGGGAGATGTGGATCAGTTCAAGTTTAAGATTAATATTGACGAGCTCATTGGCAATGGCGCACCAATTATTGACTTACAGTTATGCATTAGATACGACGTTGCTGGAACAACCTACTGGGACAATAACAACGGAAGAAACTACCAGTTCAAGTTGTCTATCTTCAATGGTATAAGATCATACACCCATCAACCCAAACGCCATGGTCAATCGTCAAACTTACCCAACAAGATCTCTAGTGATGCCGTTCCCAAAAAGAGCGAGATTGATGACTTTACTCAATTCAATGAGCTTATCACCAAGCTTATTCACCATCAGCAGGCTTCAGCCATCAGCAAATCTGACGCATATTTGACTGCACCAAGACCCAGAAGAGATTCATTTTCGGTGAAACACAATTTTGAGGATGTCAAGCCCGAGAGACCATTTCTTCGGACTCTGTATTCATCATCAGACATCGCTACCACCCATACTGCAGCCGGCCGCCCCAAATATTCGCAGTCGTTTAGAAGTCGCCAATCGTCTGCAGGCGGAAACAATAACTCCAACCCAAGTACATCTGAGTCTCTGAATGCAAAGCCGGAATTTTCCAGCCTCAGCTACACCGACTTGATCAACAATTACTGCTTCAGTGGTAACAATGTCAAGAAGGATGTACCAGTGACCAGCTGCTCATCAGCAGCTTCTACTTTCCACTCATTTAGTGATTCAATTCATATTTAATGCACTAGTTTAATGTTGTTTTATCTAGTTTTGCACCTTGATTTCCTGTTCATTATTTAATTCTATTTTACTAGTTTGGGTTTCTTATATACTGTTTTTTAATACACACATTTTTCTTGTTAGTTCAACGGTAATTACTGGTGAATTCGTTGGGTAGGTTGTAATTACAACTGTTCGACTGGAATATGATGTGTATATGCGCGTGTCGGTGCCCTGATTGTGATGGTGATGGTGCCTTGCCGGAAATCGTCAATGGGATTTGGAACAGGCGGCGCGCAAATTAACTTTTAAGACGAGCGAATATTTTTTAGAATATTTTTTTCATGCATATCTTGCAACAAAGAAGCAGAAAAAAGAAGAATAGCACAGGTGGGGGAAGGCGGGGGGGGGCAATTAATAATGAAACACAAAATCGCCATGATGAGTTATTACTTGTTTCAGAAATCAACCACACGGTATTTAGGCCACAGGAGTTGACATTCACGGTGGCTACTTGATTTAGTCAACAATTAGCCTTGCTCAACAAACAGGACAATCGCAGCGTCTCCGCTCGCACTAGACACAATGCTCGACAGCGGGGCGCTGGTGTCTGTAGACGATTGTTGTCGCTGGGGGTCTCACTTCACCGGACGTGATGTAAGGTCGCGTCCGTTACGCGTCTACCTGAAGCACATTTCCATTACAAAATTTCGTCTATTATTTTTTTATAATTATACATGGCTGCAACGACATTTGGAATATCCATCAGTGTCTGCTTACAACTTGTGTCTGCTTCTGTCGCATGTGCATGTTCGGCAAGCGCTGGAACCCGCAGAATCATCGCGGTGCAGTCCAGAACTGCCTTGGTGTCACCTTGCGTCATCGTTTACGGCCATGGTGTGCCACCCACCGCCTTTGTATCGCCATTACATCATCCATGTATCGTACATCATCAATACATCGCCAACGCCTGCATGCGCCCGTCTGTTGCGACAGTCACTCGGCTAACCATGGCCGCAGCTCCCACCACAGATTGTCGTTGATGATGTCAACGTGCTGCTCCACTATTTCTGCCTTTTTCCTCTTTTTGTCCAACCGCTGTTTCTGGCGGGCACTGAGGTCGGTGTCGTCAGTGTTTTGATAATTGTCGTATTCTCGTACAAAAATGGTGCCCTTTTTGAACATCTCCGGCTCGTCGTTATAGTTGATGCCCAATTCAGTAAACAAGATCTCGTTCTTGTCGGACGACACCGTGCCCATCAAGCGCTGTTCGGCCTGCTGGGGAGTCATGCCTTTCTTGATGACCAAGTTCCAAAACGTGGTGTTGTACAAGTTGTTGATGTGGCAGTCCACCTGTCGCCAGCTAAAGTAGTCGCACACGTGCTTGAAGGTTGGGTAGAGCACGGCACGGGCGTCAAAGGTGGGCAATTGGTCTAGTTCCAACGGCCTGTCGGGGAACTCCACCTGCCAGTAGTAAAAGTACAAGCTCGACATGAGCGAGGAAAAGAGGGTCACGAGCTTCATCTCTCGTCGCTCGTACAACAGGCACCGGCGCCGGAGCAAGAACGAGTACTCATCAGAGTCTCCATACGCCATCACTACATCGCTGTATTTGTCGACAATCTTGCGAGCGGCCCGGTTCATCACCGTGAGTGCTCGCAAGTCATTGGGCTTGTCAAAGTGGTAAAACTGCGAGAACCGGTGGAATCCCTTGCCGTCCACCCGGATCACAATGTAGGTGTCGGGCAAGAGGTAGTTCTCCTTTTCAAACTGCTTGACGTACTCGAACCGTGACTTGGCCATGGTTGGCTGGGCAAAGGCTACACTCGGGAGTCGACCTCGTCGTATTGGTGATGGAGATGACTCCCACGATACCACGTGACAATATGCACCTGCTGTACACACGTGATCTCATCTCCACCAAAATTTTTTCTATGGTGAAAATGCCCTCATCTCACCAGTTATCAGTGAATCTCCCAGCTTTATCCTACAGTGTAGACGCACGTTGCCATGGTTGCGGCTCAATTCAGGACTCTCGAGAGGGAGGAAAGGTTTCGCAATCCTCCCAAGGACAAATCAGCGTATCCTTTTCTCGCTGACGCCGTGGCACCTCACATTGGATCATTCAATGCTCTCACGGGCGGTGCCGACGGCGGGCTCTTGAACTTGGCGGTCAAAGACATCGGATCCAAGACCATATTTGACACCAGCAACACCAGCGGAAGGTTGGGCAACAAATTGGACATCAAAGTGGAGTCGGTGCAGTTGGCCAAGCCCAGTGTGCCCCATAATGACAAGTTGTCGTTGAACAGAAGGACGTTTCCCAGCGAGTGTAGAGAACGTATGACCACCTACCGGTCACGGTTGATGCTCAAGGTGACATGGAATGTCAATGACGGTGAAGAAGTTAGCGAAATCAGAGAAGCGGGCCAGGTACCCGTCATGGTGAAGACGAACCGTTGCCATTTGGAAAAGATGTCTCCTGCACAATTGGTGGAGGCCAAGGAAGAAAGTGACGAGTTAGGGGGGTACTTCATTGTCAATGGGATTGAGAAGTTGATCCGGATGTTGATTGTGCAAAGACGCAACCATCCCATGGCCATCATCAGACCTAGTTTTGGTAACCGTGGGGCCTCCTACACCAAGTTTGGGATCCAAATCCGGTCGGTGCGGCCCGACCAAACTTCCCAGACCAACGTTTTGCATTACTTGAACGACGGGAATGTCACCTTCCGTTTCTCATGGAGAAAGAACGAGTACTTGGTTCCTGTGATTATGATCTTGAAGGCTTTGGTGGAGACCAATGATCGCGAGATCTTTGACGGAATTGTCGGTGGGGACACCGAAAACTCATTCTTGACCGATCGTTTGGAGTTATTATTGAGAACTTACAAGTCATATGGGTTGTACTCGAAGCAAGAAACCCTCGCTTACTTGGGGGACAAGTTCAGAGTTGTGTTTGGCGCCAGTCCCGACAAGACCGATATTGAAGTTGGAGAAGAAGTGTTGCGGAGAATTGTGTTGGTGCATCTTCCAAAAAACATGGACAAGTTCAGAATGTTGTTGTTCATGATTAGAAAGTTATACTCATTGGTTGCAGGTGACTGTTCTCCCGACAATCCCGATGCCACCCAACATCAAGAAGTGTTGTTAGGGGGGTTCTTGTATGGGATGATCATAAAGGAGAAGATTGAAGAATACTTGCAGAATATAAAACTCCAGATACAGTCCGACATAAATAGAGGAGTGGCAATCAATTTTGATGACAGAAAGTACATGTCACGAGTGTTTATGAGAGTTAATGAAAACATCGGTCAGAAACTCCAATACTTTCTTTCGACGGGTAATTTGGTTTCGCAATCGGGTCTCGATTTACAACAAGTGTCGGGGTATACTGTTGTTGCCGAGAAAATCAACTTCTACCGGTTCATTTCCCACTTTAGAATGGTGCATCGTGGGTCTTTCTTTGCAGAATTGAAAACAACCACAGTGAGAAAGTTGTTGCCCGAATCATGGGGATTCTTGTGTCCTGTGCATACTCCTGATGGATCTCCCTGTGGTCTTTTGAACCATTTAGCTCACAAGTGTAAGATCGCTACTGTGGCCTCTGATGTGTCCCAAGTCCCCAAAGCATTGGCACAATTGGGTGTATCTCCCGCTGATACCCATGCTGCTGGTCCTAACTATTGTTGTGTTCAGCTCGATGGTAAAATCGTTGGATGGACTACTCATGAACAAGGAAAGATTGTTGCAGACACTTTACGCTTTTGGAAAGTGCAGGGAGGACACGGCTTGCCATTGGACCTTGAAATTGGATACGTCCCTCCATCTAGCAAGGGTCAATATCCAGGATTGTACATTTTTGGAGGACACTCAAGAATGATGCGCCCAACAAAGTACTTACCCTTGGATAAGGAAGATATATTGGGTCCCTTCGAACAAGTATACATGAACGTGGCTGTGACCCCGGCTGAAATCGAAAGCAACGTCCACAGTCACGTTGAATTCACCCCCACCAATATCTTGTCCATCTTGGCCAATTTGACCCCCTTTTCCGATTTCAACCAATCTCCAAGAAACATGTATCAATGTCAAATGGGTAAACAAACTATGGGTACCCCAGGTGTAGCCTTGGTCCACAGATCGGACAACAAATTGTATCGGTTACAGACAGGTCAAACCCCTATTGTCAAGGCCAATTTATACGACAACTACGGAATGGATAATTTCCCTAACGGGATGAACGCAGTTGTTGCTGTCATCTCCTATACTGGATACGATATGGATGATGCCATGATTATCAATAAGGCTGCCGATGAAAGAGGGTTTGGTTACGGAACTGTGTATAAAGTGGAAAAGGTTGACTTATCACAATCAAGAAGAAGAGGAGACCCCATCACCCAGCATTTTGGTTTTGGTGATGATGAATGGCCTGAAGGATGGAAAGAAAAATTGGATGGCGATGGGTTGCCCTTGATTGGTGTAAAGGTCGAAGAAGGAGACCCCATCTGTGCATACTACGACGATACGTTGGGCAAAACCAAAGTCAAGACTTACCACTCATCAGAACCAGCATACATTGAAGAGGTCAAACTCTTGGGCGACGACAATGGTGACCAAGAGGGTCAACAAATAACCATTAAGTACAGAATCACTAGACAGCCTTTGATTGGTGACAAGTTTTCATCCCGTCACGGACAAAAAGGTGTTTGTTCCAGAAAATGGCCTCAGATCGATATGCCATTCTCAGAGTCGGGGATCCAGCCTGATGTCATTATCAACCCTCACGCTTTCCCCTCACGTATGACCATTGGTATGTTTGTCGAGTCGTTGGCAGGAAAGGCAGGTGCTTTGCACGGTATCGCTCAGGACTCTACTCCATGGAAATTCAGCGAAGATGATACCCCCGCCGATTTCTTTGGAGAACAGTTGCGCAAGGCAGGATATAACTACCATGGAAATGAGCCCATGTACTCCGGGGCTACCGGAGAAGAATTAAGGGCTGACATCTACATTGGTTGTGTCTACTACCAAAGGTTGAGACATATGGTGAACGACAAATTCCAAGTGCGGTCTACTGGACCTGTCAACTCCTTGACAATGCAACCAGTCAAGGGAAGGAAGAGATCAGGTGGTATCCGTGTCGGAGAAATGGAAAGAGATGCCTTGATTGGACACGGTACAGCCTTTTTGTTGCAAGACCGGTTGTTGAACTGTTCTGACTACACCCAGACCCCAGTATGCCGGGAATGTGGTTCGCTCTTGACCACACAGACTACAGTTCCCCGAATCGGCGCCATGGCCACTGTCAGGTGCAGGAGGTGTTCTGTCAAGTTGGATGCATATGTGCAGAAACAGGGCTATGCTGCTGATGCAGATATTTGGGAAGATGGCCAGGGCCACAGATTTGTGGGAGGCAGTGACACTACAACCGTGGCTATTCCATTTGTGTTGAAGTATTTGGATTCCGAGCTTTCAGCCATGGGGATCAAGATGCGGTACAATGTCGAGCCCCGGTGAGGGAAAAGTTGTTTGTTTTGATCTTAGCATATGTCTTTCGAGACTTGTACATTTAATAAATTCTAGTTGGATTAGGCTTTAACTGTAGCTGATGTATTTCTATGAACCATTGCAAGGAAGCTGTAGTTTGTATATTACTTTTGGATAAGTCTATTTTGCGAATGAAATGAAGGGGTCGAAGTCACCTAAAGACATGACTATTGATTCAAAATCACTTATTTAAGTTGCCTCTGAATGGATTCAAGGCTTCAACCATTTGATCTAATTCTCTATTCTAATCTGATTCGATGATCACTTTGGTTGGTTTGGAATTTGCCATAATGTACCGGGCGTTTGCTAGATCGCTTCCATCCGCTCGATCTATAGCTTCCTGTTTTGAGGAAGCAATCCCTGCTTGTAAGTGACGAGCTATTATGCGGTCACGAATCACATCTGGTGCTGCTCTTATGAACCAAGTATCGTCGACGTAGTCACTAATTTGGTTCCAGTAATCATCTGGAGCCAAAGACACGTAGTTGCCCTCGATGATTACTATCTTCACATCCGGATCAATAGCAATGTCTTCTTCCACTGGATCTTTTAACCAGTGGTCAAATGACGGAGCACGAATGGTATCTGTTTTGGATTGAGGGTCGTTGAGCTTCGCTACTAATGTAGCAAAGGCTTTGGCGTTGAAGGTAAACGGAGCCCCTCTTCGACGTACCGCCTCTTCAGGGTTCTCCATGGCAAGAAGCTCGTGACGGTAGTAATGAAAGCCATCCTGAGATAGCACCACCGTTTTGTACAGTTTGGATAACTCTTGAGCCACCAGATTAGCAAAAGTAGTCTTTCCTGCTCCAGGAACTCCTGCAAGTGAGATGATGTATCGCTGAGTATCGTGATTCTCCTTTTGCTTGTAATCCTGAAGAACCTTGTTGCATATCTCATGGACCTTGTTGGCCTTGAAGATGATCGCCATTGTCTCTATATCGTTCCTAAAGAATGTGATAAACTTTTGATTCAGTTGGTTTAGTGTGGTCTCAAGGTTGCACGAAGTTTAAAGTGTCCGCTAATCTCAACAACTGAGTCAATTGATTGTGATTCAGCTATACTTGCGTTCTATTTCACAAATTGTTGATCTTGAATTTATGAAAAACCAATAGATCCTGTCCCAAAATTGACTCAATTCGATCCTCCAGACTGCTTGTTTGCACAATTGTTAACAAAATGTACTGGAAGATTTGAATTTGTGGATGCTTTCGTTTGTCACAGGCATTGACCTCTTATAGATCTATGCTTATGTACTGTATTTTGCATCACGAGATTCAATGAACTAAGAGAAGTAACCTTGAGCACACAAACTTCAATTTAGTTCGGTTGTGTTTCAACCTCCGTTCTTCTTCCGTTCTATTTCAACATCTGTTCTATTTCAGTTTCCGTTCTCTAACACTTTTTGTTCTACATCACTTTTCGTTCTAAATCACTAACCATTCTATTTCAACTTATATTGATAGTTAATCGTTTTAAATCGCGTACTCATCTTGGTTTCACGATACATATCTACTAGATTCATCTGACCAGCCTATCATTTCTATCATAATAGTCACTGTAACTCTTATTTGTTATAGCATCTGACCTCCCGATATACGCATTAATTCCAGTTGTCCTTTTCCAATCTTTTTGATACACGATTTGGTTAATTCAGTCCTCTTTCAACTCCAGTTTATCTTCTTTTACCAAGACAAAACAGACCTTCTTTCACCAATACCCGCATGCTTCCTACACAATGGCACCACACATCCATTCTGTTTCTTGATCCGCCATTCTGCATTTACGGATACTACTGCGATACATTGTCTACTTCACACACCTACAGTTTTTACTTGACCAACTTTTCACACTTTTGGCTGCAAAAGTTGACACGGGATGAACTAGTAGCAGTTGCTGGTAACCTTGGTTTTGAGGACCTATCCTCCTCCAAATTGTCCCAATTATTGAACGCTATTGGTGAGGGAATGTCCAACCACCCCAACATAGAGTTTCACCAGGAACAACAGAAAGTACTTTGCCAGTTGTCTTGCTCTGTATCATGGACTTTCAGTTTGTCCCTTGAGGATACTCAAAGAACGATATCATTCCTATCTCAATTGAACTACCAGCAGTTTTCCAACCATGTCTTTTTGCAGCACCAGATACATCTGCTTTTACGTGTCATTGAAGTGAAGGATACGTTTGCCAAATTCCTTGTGGAGAATTTTAAACAGAGTCATGGCATGGAATTGATAAACACCTACAAGAGAAACAACAAGTCCCAATTAGATCATATTGAAAAGTTCAATCTCAAGACGTGGGAAAACTCAAGTGTGTCTGACTATAGAGATTTTCAGGCTAAACAATGTAGTTCGAACCAAACTGAGTTACAAAGGAATATAGAAAGGGCCCTAGATGCTCGAGATTCCTGGAAATTTGCAAACATGTTCTCCTTAAGTGCTGCTGAGAACAAAGTACAAGCGAGTTCTCTCGATATAGGGACACAGACAGATCTAGAACACAATCCAAACCAGGATTCATGCAGAGCTGATTCTATTGCCAACATCTCGCCCAAGAAGAAGCCCAAATTTGGATTGATATCATCAAAAAAACGAAAAGCTGAACAAGAGAACAAGCAGTCGCCTGAACTGAGAAAGAAGATCAAGTTTGGAGCCATATCCAAAAGAAAGCGCTAGACGAGTTCCAATATAGTATGCAATTTTATAGCTTTAGCAAACCATAATTATATATACAGGGATATGATTAATTCACCATATCGGCCATCTTTTCCCATCTTTTAATTAAATGCTCCAATGCTTGTACCTGGGCTTCATCCATTTCTTTACTGTAGATGGCAGTCAAAATGAAGGACCAAAATGAAACAAATACTTGAAGTTGTGACGGTGACTGGGGTACATTCGTCGTACTTGGGTCGTCCAACAAACTTTTGACAGATCCTCCAATTTGGACAGAGACTTGTTTTAAATAATCTTGGAATACCGGTAGCCAAAATCTCAAGATTAATCTCGTGCAGTCGTTCATGGTAGCCACTTCTTCCTTATGATAGTCTCGCACTAGATCCAAATCTTCTTCGTACACAGCAACCATGCAATGATGTAGAGCCGACAATGTCACTTTTTGAATTTCGTCGTACACCTTTTGATACAAATCTTGCTCACTTGCTACACCTTCAATCTTTTCTGTTGACTTCACCCATTCTTGGGACGGTTGGAGGCTGTTTGCGACAGTTGGTGGTTCTGAATCCAGAACTTGCTTAATCACCGTATTTCTTTTGCCAAATCGGCTAATGTTTTCCTGATAAATTACCTCAGCTACTAAAGAAGCTGTCATTTGTTTTCGATAACTTACAGTTAGAATCTCATTGGATAATGCTTTGAGACACAAATTCTTATCATTGGAGCAAAGAACCACCAAGCTAGTAGGGTTTTTCTGGCCGTAATATAGACAACAGTCAAGAATTGCATCATCTTTACGGGCATGCTTATCTATTCGCTGGCTTAGCTTCTGGCCTTTAACAACCGTACTATTTTGCGCCAAATTCGTGTATATCCAATCATTAGCCCACCGGGCAAGATGTCCCACCGAAGTCGTCGACAACCGATCGCCATTAGCCTCAACTCTCAGTCGTTCGCTATTCTTCAATCCATCCAACTCCTGCATCACCGTCACGGGAATGATGATCTTGAGACCAAAGTTGTTTGCAATATCACTTAATTCATTAACGACATTCAAATGGGAAAGAATGAAATTTGTATCGACAACAACAAAGGAAATGTTGCCTTCAGCAATTTCAAACTCTCCCGCAGCTTCAACTATCATGTCATTGGAGTCGCCATATGACAAACTGCCGGAATCACGGGAATAGTTGACAAATTCCGAAATCACATCCACTTGCTTATAATCATCAATGGGGACCATTTCAATGTCATCATCCCCATATTGGTTGCTATGGTAGCTTCTATTGGCCACGGCATCGTTGATTTTGTCCTCAATGGTTCGAATCGTATAATCTATAGGCTTTTTGGGACGCAGAGACCCCACGGTTATGGTCTTCGTAAGGTCGTCACGAGATCGAGGAGGCCCATGACTCGACGGTAGAACCATTTCCAACTCAGGCAATTCTACAAGGCATGCAAAGGTGCAGTATTATGTGGATTATGCAATATGGGACTCATGGCTAGCAGGAAGAATATGTACGTGATAATGGATCTTGCTTTGTGAAGCACGACACCATCCAACAAAGTGTCACGTGACTCCAAACAGTAGTTATCTATATGATTTCCAAGATGAATTCAAATAAGCTGACAAACAACCCCAAGAATATGATGACGATGATCATCCATGTGATCCGGTTGGTGTTCTTCTCATTCATACTATCACTGACAATGTCAACAAACTCCAAAAAAACCTTGCAACGGTCATTAAGAACCTGCACCCGTTGATCAATCTCCAAGTATTCTCTCACTGCATTGTATAGAGGATGCAACGCCGGCTCAAACGACCAGAAAAAGTCCGGGGTGTCCAAGATGGAACTGGATAAGTTGACGTCCACCCGCAATTTGAATAACTTGCCTGATTTTCTCAACAATTGATTTCTCTTGAGGCCCAATTGTCCAGTCAAGGCCAATTTCTTTGGAAGTTTGGATATCAGCTGCAAAATGTTCACCATCCGGCTCTCAAATAGTCCGAGCTTAGTCAGCTGGGCAATGGCATGAGACATGGTCAACTTGATTAAATGGTCTCCCGACCTCAACGTAATCATATCGTTATATATCCGGGGCCGATGTATTTGGCTATCGTACTCAAAATGAAATTCCTCGGTTTCTATGTCTTGTTCATCAATAGGTTTGACCAACAACTCCTCTGGCTCATCTGCAAATGCCAAATCAGCCAAGATATTCTTTTCGTGAATCTCAGAAAAGTTCCAAAAAACAACAATTCCGTAGGCAAACACAAACATCTCCGCATAGTGCTTGGATACGTCAGCCTGACTATGCAAAGAATGCATCGATCGTTCTTCTGATTGCTCTTCTCCGGGTTTATCATGGGGCAAGGGGGAAGTTTCTCGCGAATGGTGGCCAATGGGACTGTCGCTTCCCACGCTCTCCCCTTCTTCACTAAGCCTGCTAGCTTCCAAAGGGGGTGCAAAGAATTGCGGCTCAGATGGATCAAATGGAGTGTTGCTGTCAAAGTTTTCCAATTCGGGGTCCATGGAATAGTTGTTTGCATCCTCAGGAGTCTCCACCCCCGAGTAGTATTCGTATAGATGATCTATCTGCTCTGTACGGTTGATCAATTTCTCCATATATCGTTTGTTGGGAAGAAGCTTGGCTGAATTATTTGATTTTACCCGTAGGCCATCTGATCCTGGAAGCAACGGCAATGAATAAGGAACGTACAATGCCTCATCGTAGATTCTGGGTTTCACTTCGTGGTTTCTGCGCAAAAACTTGGATACAGCAGGCAAGTTGAATTCCTCACAGATGAAATAAGCCGTCATTCTGCTGAACTCCTGTGCTCTTGCTTCCTTGGGCATCAACTCTGCACGTGACCGTTGTATTTGGGCTTGCAAATCGGTATTGACCAGGGCTGGAGCTGCTGGGGACGATGATTGTAGTTGAGGTGGTGGTGATGACGAATATCGCTGTTGTTCTGGAATCAACACCAATTTCTGAGATGTTTTGGAAGTACGGGACGGCAATGACTGCGATAACTTGGGAATACTTCGGATATTTCTTCTCGTTTCTGAATTACCGGCATTGGTAATTACCGGGGGAGAAACGCTCCTTTGAGTGGCGCCATAAGACGGAAGCCTATTGGGCACCCCCAGGGGAATCCTGCTTTGGCCAGAAGGGATGTCGCTTGAGTTGCTGAGAAGTTTGTCCACGGAAATGTCGGTATACTTGTTGCGGAACGCCAATCGCCTCTGCAACGCATTTTGGTGTTGATGCTGCTGGAAGTTGTGACCCAGCGACTGCTGCTGCAAGCGCTGTTGTTGTTTCTTGTAGTTTTGGCCCGCAAAGGGGGCTCGTGCACCTTTGAGGTTGTGACTTCTGGAGTCGGTCACCAAAATGGAAGGTGATCTCTTTGCTGTCGGCCTTTGAGTGTTCTGGTTTGGGGATTCGGGAGTCCCCGGCCTTCGAGAAGCCGCGCTCATTGGGATCGACGGAATGGCTGTGGTAGTGCGATTGATGTAGATAGGGCACGGTGGGATTGTTGCTGCACTTTTAATGGTGCTACAATGAGATGGATCAGTGGTACAGTGTCACGTGCTTGGTTCACGTGGAACATTAAACGGAAGTTACAAATAATGTCACGTGCCTTCATGCATGTGATTAGATGCACGTGACCTGTACCACCGATCTGAAAATTTTTATAGACTTGGTAGTAACCAAGTGCAATTGAATTGCAACAAAGAAGCAAAGGCAACAACATGTCCTTCAGTTTGTCCATTGCCGCCAAGGCTCCACTTGTGGCATATCCACTTTTGGCTGCTGTCAACTTCATCAACACCAGCGACTCCCAAATATCCATCCCCATTGAATTTGTGGATGACAAGTCTGTAGACTCATCCAAACCCGCAGCCTCAATCAAGTTGGTCACTCCCGATGGTGTCGTCTTCTTCGACCAATTAGACGCCTTGGACTACTTGGCGCAAATTTTCCCCACCGTTTTGCCCGCAAAGGAACTGTCTCAAGAATGGGCTAAATTTGGTATCGACAACCTCTACACCAAGAACTTCAAGGAATTGGCGGTGAGCTTGGAGAAACTCGATGCTCACTTGAACTTGCGCTCGTTTATAGTAGGCTACCAGTACTCCTTGGCTGACATTGTGCTTTGGGGTGTCTTGAGAGCTAACCCATTGATGGGGTCCGTGATCAAAAATGAGGTATACATCAATGTTTCTCGTTGGTACAACTTTTTGTGCCATGATAGCCGTTTCGAGTCGGCAGTTGAATTTATGATCAAGTCGGTGAACGAGTTGAGAAAAGCCGCCAAGAATGTCAAGAGTGGGGGCAAGAAGGAGACACACAAGGCCAACTTTGATATCGAGTTGCCTGATGCTGAAGTCGGCAAGGTGGTCACTCGTTTCCCCCCTGAACCATCTGGATATTTGCACATTGGACATGCCAAGGCCGCCGTTTTGAACGAGTACTTTGCTCACGCATACAAAGGGAAATTGATTATCAGATTTGACGACACCAATCCTACTAAAGAAAAGGAAGAGTTCCAAGACTCTATTGTGGAAGATTTGGCTTTGCTTGGTGTTAAGGGTGATGTAATTTCCTATTCTTCGGACTACTTTGATAAAATGTACGAGTTGGCTTTGCAGATGATCAAAGAAGGCAATGCCTACTGTGACGACACCCCCTTAGAAAAGATGAGAGAACAAAGAATGGTGGGTGATCCATCTGAAAGAAGAGAAAGATCAGTGGAAGAAAACTTGAAAATCTTTACCGAGGAAATGAAGAATGGTACCGAAGAAGGGTTGAAGAACTGTTTGAGAGCCAAAATTGACTACACTGCTTTGAATAAAGCCTTGAGAGACCCTGTTATCTACAGATGCAACTTGACACCACACCACCGTACCGGCAGCAAGTGGAAAATATATCCAACCTACGACTTCTGTGCCCCTGTGGTTGACTCTATTGAAGGAGTGACTCATGCTCTCAGAACCAACGAATACAGAGACCGTAATCCTCAATATGAATGGATCCTTAATACTTTGAAGTTGCGTAAGGTTCACATTTGGGATTTCGCCAGAGTTAATTTCGTGAGAACGTTGTTATCCAAGAGAAAGTTGCAGTGGTTTGTCGATAAAAATTACGTTTCTAACTGGGACGACCCAAGATTCCCTACTGTGAGAGGTGTTAGAAGAAGAGGTATGACCGTGGAAGGTTTGCGTAATTTCATCATTGCCCAAGGTCCTTCCAGAAATATTATCAATTTAGATTGGTCGGTCATTTGGGCATTGAACAAAAAGATTATCGATCCAGTAGCTCCCAGATTTACTGCAGTTGAAGCCAAGAATGCCGTTATTGTTAATATTGTTGGCGCACCTACAGAGCCAAAAACCGAAGAAAAACCAAAGCATAAGAAGAACCCTGAGGTCGGCACTAAGTCTGTTATCTACTACAAGCAAGTGTTGATTGATCAAATCGATGGTGATTTAACAGAAGGAGAAGAAGTTACCTTTATGGATTGGGGAAACATCATTGTTACCAAGGTTGAGAAAGAAGGAGACATTGTCAAATCTGTGGATGCTAAATTACACTTGGAAGGGGATTTCCGTAAAACATCTAAGAAGATTACTTGGTTAGCGGACACCAAGGACAAGGTTGAAGTTGAATTGATTGATTTCGACCATTTGATCACCAAGGATAAATTAGAAGAAGGTGATAACTTTGAAGATTTCCTTACTCCAGAGACCCAATTCCATACCCCTGCCGTTGCTGATTTGAATGTTCGTAAACTCAAGGAAGGTGACATTATTCAATTTGAAAGAAAGGGATACTATAGAGTCGACAAGGCATATGAAGAAGGAAAACCTGTAGTTTTATTTACGATTCCTGACGGTAAGACTGTCTCCAAGTATGGATCTAAGAAATGATTTTGTCAATTCAAATAGGTAAATATACATTGCAAATACAGTCTTAATCTAGCCCCAAAGAAGAGTTAGCCATTCCCAGCCCTTTAAACGTGGGTATGGTGGCTCTTGTCTAATTTTAGCATCCAAGAACAATGGCTCCAACCTAACATCCTTGAGTTTAATGTACTTTGTCTTGAAGAGGACCTTACCAATAATGTACAAGACAATTCCCAATGGGATGATGAAGTATGAACTGAAAAATGACGAAAACTTCCAATAGCCATGAATGAAATTTGGAAATCCTCCAGTTAATAAGAAAAGGACAGAGAAGAATAACGAGTACCATCCAGCAAACACAGCACCTTTAAATTTATAAGGTAATTGGTCTCTGGAGTAGCCTTGCACATTCATAGCCCTTGCCATTCGAATATGGTTAATTGCAACCACTATCCAATTGAATAAAATATTTGAAGATTGAATGTTTTGGAACCACGAGAAAACTGTAGATGCAGCAGAGCTTGTAGTCATGTAAGCAAGGGGAAGAAACAAGCAAGACACGGCAACAGCAACGTAAGGTAATCCATGTTTGTTAGTTTTCAAGAAAACCTTTGGTGCCTGCTTCTTTGATGCAAGAGCATACAATGTTCTGCTTGCTTTAATGACCTGCAAATTTGCAGCAGATAATGCCGAGGTTAACACGACACCGTTGACAATATGTGGTAACACTTTGATCCCTGCTCTCTTCATGGCAACCACAAATGGAGAACCAGCGGCATTACCAGTTGGTGAAGCAACGATTTTATCGTTATAGGGCACAATCAAAGTCAATATGAACACACAAGCAATGTACAATGCAAAAACTCGATAGAATACTCGTTTCACCGCACGATGAATTGCTCTCCTAGGATATTCAGTTTCTCCAGCAAAATAAACGCAAGCTTGGATACCACCAAATGAATAGACAATTGAATTAACCGACTTCCAGAATCCAAGAAATCTTCCCAATGACCCGGTAGCGTACTTTTCAGCAAATGGGCCTGGATCTCTCCAGTAATGAAACCCTAATCTTGGCTGTGTGGGAACTCCTCCTAAGTCGATGATCAATCCAGTAAGAATAAGTCCCACCACCAACAAGATTTTGAGTATCCCAAAGAAAAACTCGACTTCTCCGTACCACCTAACTTTGTAGGAGTTCACTGCAACTATAACCAATCCAAAAATAGTGATAAATATAGCAGGACTTAAATCTGTCCAGTAAGTCATAATCACAGTGGCTGCAGTTAATTCTGTGGGTAAAATATTAGAGTAGATATCACACCAACCCATAGTAAACCCAAAAGCCTCATCCACAAAGTGATCACCGTGCTTGACGTAACCCGAAGTTGCAGGGTATAAGCAAGCCACTTCCCCTACTGCAATCTGACTTGCTGCAACCACCGTACCAACCAATATATATGCAATAATCATGCCCACGGGACCTGTTGTGGACAATGTTCCACCAGAACTGTAATGTTAGCACAAGAATAATAAACGCTAGCGATGTCTTCTCTATACAAGATTCCTGAAAATCCATGGATGCAAGTAGAGATAGAAACCCTAACCAGCAATAGCTAAATCATAACTATTTTATAGAGTACAGATTGACTTAAATCAGACAAAGACATACCTAAGAAATAACCCTGTACCAATCACACCCACTAAGGCGATCATCGAGATATGTCTTGCCTTAAGCGACGACGACAAGTTCTCCTCATGGCGAAACAAACTTTGTGCTTCTTCCTCCACTGACTTATCGGCGCTATAATTCAACGACTCGATGTCTGACTCGACCTTGACCAACACTGGGGCCTTTTCTTTATTCTCTTGATCAACACTCATTGGGTAATTGCAATCATTTTTAGCTACATCAAATGCCGAAATTGATCTCTTTATAAATAGTAGTTTATGGTATAATTGTCAAACCGTATTTTCCTGTTCCGTTTGTGTGAAACATAATTAATCGGAATTTCTATGAAATTGGTCATTGTCGCCACAGATAAGAAAATTACATGGCTGCAATTTTGCAATTTTTCGCAATCGTGTCAAAATTCCGCTCTCCCCTGAATTTGACGATATTTTCTAGCACCAGATGGGCGACATTTATGAGAATGAGGTTTTAGGGTGTGATTTGCTGAGATAAGTTGAAAACTCATCACTTCAATGATTATATATGACAAACACTTGGTCCTGTCAGACAATAATTAGCACCATCTTGGTTTGAAATTGGGGACCACAGTTTTGGCTTGCGGTTGTGGTTGTATTTGTATGCAGGAATTTCTGATAACTATGGCTGCAATATCAGCGCAAATTGAGACATTGTCTTCCCTGCAACAATCGCATGAGCCTTTATCGGCACCAAAACCTTATTTTTATGCAGACATCTGCAGTGATCGGGGGTGTTTGTTTCATTTTAGTCAATTCTTATCTTCATTATCTGCGATTGGTCCTTTTGTTGATGTAGTGATAAATAAGCTAATTAGGGTGCCCCAGCAAAACGGACACCAAATTGCAAATAGGTCCAACGACCTTAAGAAGCAATAACTCCCTTATCTAAAGCCCAACCCATTTGTCAGTAAAGAAGCGGACATCTTCACTACTTGTGGCCCTGGCGCTAATTAATTCCTTTTTGCTGCCAACATGAGAATCCCGGTAATGACGTAAATAGTGTCCCAAAATGGAACTTCGGGAAGTGCAGTTTATTTCCAAAAGCCTCCAACATTTGGGGCAAACCACTGCCTCCCTCTCTAATACATGGGCGTTGGTTTTTCTCCGCTTTTTCTCGGGGCTGTCAAACTCTCCCTTGCGGAACCGGTATCGTCCAAAATACTTGGCATTAGGGACGGAATCACCATTGGTTAATATACCATGCTTGTAGGCCAAATGGTTTCCATATGATGAGTTCTTCAACCCAAAAAACTCAATGTTAATGCAGAAAGGACATAACCCTGCACGGGTTGTGTTATCTGGCTCTCCAGTGGCAGTTAATTTAGTCAAAATAAACTGAGGTTCATACGGCGTTTTCCGAAAGTTTGGATTAGGCTTGACGAGAAGCGCTCCTTTATGCTTTGTGTTGAATTCCTGATCTATATTATCCCGAATGTAGAATGTTCTTTGCACTTGACATGTAGGATACCAACGTAAAGGCTCTACCAATTTTTCAATCAATTGCAAGCAATTTTCTCTTGCAGGAATGGCAGCAAGGTCTAAAGGCAACTTTTGGGAGTATTTGTGGTCGGGATATGATTCTACCGTTATGTATGATGCATGTAACCTTGGAATTTTCACCATCTGCTTGATGTCGCGATTTCTAGTGGCCTTTTCATCATGCAGTTTTTTGGCCAATTCGAGACTACCATAACGATCCCCTTCAGGTGATGTGGACCTGCTCTGAAAAATGCTCAGACTAGCCAAAAGCGAGCTTGTGTCGAAAGAAGTGTCTAAAATTGACTCGATTGTTGTATTTTTGGAACTTTCATTGTGCGGTTGTGGGATACCATGTACTTCCTTCACATATTTGGAGTTTATTTCGTCCAAGTCTTTGAATGTCTGATTAATGTCGTCGAAAATGCTTTCTTCCCGAGGACTTTGAGTAGAGCAAGAGAGTGACCCATTTGACTTTTTGTTCTCCAAACTTAGTAGGTCGCTAGGGTTAATGGTGAGACTCCGCATATCTGAGTTTTGCATTTTGGCAATTTCGAGCATGAAGTTATTGTCCATTTCGAACAATGACTCGAGATCCTTGTCGGAATACGCAGTGGACTCATGGTCGTCGGAGCCGGAAGGGATGTAACTGGTCATACCTTGAGAACTCTTATTAGCAATAGACATTTGGGTGGCCTGCTGAGCAAATTTGGGTCCAATTCATATTTCTTTGCTTCTTTTACTTTCTAGTTTTTGTTATTCTGTGAACATTATTAGAAAAATATTTTGCAGCAATTTCCTTTTCGAGGGTGGCGGTCGAAAAATTGATTACATCCAAACTGGATTTTTAAGATTCAGGTTCTAAACATAGAGGTCATTATACACAGTTTGTTGAACTAAGTTTCAATTAATGCAAGCTTCATAGATTTTTCCCACAGTATGCATTAAATTGTTTGTACAACATATGTGTGCAAATCGATATTTATTGAGGGTTTAACCGTTTCTAGCTTTCGCTGACAATGATGATTTTTCTCTTCGAGATTAAGTCAACTCGTGCATAGCACTAATCATTCTCTCACTATTTTCATCTATAATTTTAGACAACATCTGGTATAATCAAATTGCTGCAAAAATATTTTTCCAGTATACATGATGACTAGAACTACTGTTTTCTATTTTCTGACCAATGATTACCAAGAGGACAGTAACAACAACAATAGATATGACGTTCTGAACTAACCAAAAACTTTACCCTATCCGTTCTAGGTGAAAATAAGACTACTATTTTTTGAATGAATTAGAAACACCTTGGCAATTAATGAACCCTTGATAATATCGCAAACCGACGAGCAAGTGGAACTGTGAAGCATGATGATAGCTGCAGGGTTCTGGTGGGGCGTCATTATCTGAGTTACTAAACAACCGGAAACTAAGACAGGATACAGCAGCCGTGCACCAGCGAGCCGCACACTGTTTTCAGTTCTACCGGAAACCCTCATTTTGCATCCGCTACACCCGAATAAAGTTGAACTTTAACAACGATGAATATTTGTACATACTAACAATTAATTATTAACTATAACTGCAGCAATTTCAAGTATTGGAGGGACAACTTCAATAACACTATGCAATATGGGTACCAGCCGCGTGCAAAGTCGAGTGGTGGCCTAATAGTCCTCCTGTTTTGGACGTTTTACTCTGAAAAACCTAAACTTGGAAGTGTCAGACACTGGCTCTGCCGCGCCACTTCCTGGTTCGTCGTAGGCTCCGTGGACGTACTCTTCGCCACTCTCCTTATTGTGTTCCTCGACCCCCGGCTGGGCGTAGGACCTCCTTCTGGTACCGGCACACGAAGCAATGGTTGTAGCAAAGGAAATAATCAAGCATGCCACTGCAGCCCAAAGGATACCAAAAGACTTGGCGTCTAGTTTGGAATTGAGGCCACTCTTGTTGAACTGGTGTCTTCCTCTGACATGGGCTGCAGTTATACAAGCGGCAGCGGTGGTTGTGAAGAGAAGGGAAATGAAAATAGCAATGGCGCCCACAATTCCGCCAATGGTGAAGCAAAAGTTCAAGGGGGTGACAAACAAGGCAATTACACTGAACACCAACCCAATGAGCAAAAATGCATAAGCACACCGGGATAAGAAATAGTAGGTATCTCTGTTAGTGATAAAGTCTTGAGGTATGCCACTATCTTCACCAAAATTGTCCTTCGGTGAGTATGGGTAGGCTGCCGACGTCTTTTGGCAGAGGGAATTCCTGCCGTTTTCGACTCCGCATATTCTGTACAAGGTCCACCTGGTTTCGGGGAAGGGCACGCCCGTCAACGACGAAGTGTCGGTCTGGGACCAATAGAACTTGCCCAAGATGGACGACTCCCCGGAACCGATGATATTGGTCAAAATGAGCAAGAGGGTAGAGCCTACTAAGAAAAACACGGGAACCACGGTTAATGCTTTCATGGTGGAAGGTCAATGGCAAAAAGAGAAGGATAACCGGAAATCAAGAAAAACGAGCCAGAGGAGCAAACCAAGGTTAAACCAGAAAACTGCCAGCTTAAATAGAGATTATGGTTTTAGAGATGATCATCCTTGACAGCAATTTAAGTTGCCAAATTGTCACGGCTTGAGAACGGTGCACCGTCCCGGTTCGGCAATAATAGTTTTCGTGGGCAACAATAGTGGCCATTGTTGACTCAAAGTGCTTGCTGCACCGTCGACAATGGGCCCTCGGCAAACGAGGTGGCCCGTGATCTCCTACCGGTTGGGAAGGCACGGTTGCTGTTCTGGTTAATTACCTTGCTTAATGGGGCTTTTGTGTCACTGGAATTGGGTTTACCCTGGGCTGCGTCCCTGCCGCTTTGGGATAGCCCAGTATACAGCCCAGGTCATTGGAGGTGGAGGAGGTGGTTACAGAGTGGTTGCCGTGAGGCTGATGGCGCCGCCATCGGAGACAGCTGCACGACCGTGTGCCCAGGTGTAGTCATTTTTGGGCGTGGGGTCGGGCATGGGGGGGGGGGACAGAGGCACAGTCCAGGCGCAGGGGTTGTGTGCAGCCACGGAAGTGGGCCATGCGGGGGTCTCGACCGTTGCGCATTGCCATCGCTACGGGCCTGCTCAACAACACGGCCTGCGACCAAGATGTCCGTGGTGATTTGATAGCACCACCCCCCTCCTCTTCCACCTACCTTCGCTTCTATCTCTCGCACCTCCTTTCTCTCCTTCTCTCCCTCCTCTCCCTCTTCTCCCTACCAAGTTCTACACTCCGCCTAGACACCGCAATGGCCATTGGGCCACTATTGGTGCGCACTCTTCGCTGTCGGCGGTCTATGTCCGCATCCCAGCCTCGCCAACAGGGCATTTGGCCGCTCCTACGCCTGCTGTTGCGTGGTCAACTTGCCCTGGTAGGCACGGGAAAATCACCACCAGGAATTTCGGACAAGAGCACTACCCCTCTAATGTCAAGCCGTTTGGTGCAATGTGGTGATACCCCCACCACCAATGCTATTTTGAGTACCCTCTGCCACTGATCCTCGTATTTGCGACAGCGAAGTTGTCCATCGTCCCTTGCACGGTCACATGATTGGTTTCCTCGCCCGTATACCCTGCAATTCCCGTTGTCACTAGCGATTGTGCCCCCCTCGGTGCCGTCATGATCAGGTCCTCGTCCTCCGGTGGTGCAGACATGACCAAACTCGTTCCGCCACACCATGGGGCCCTGGAGGCGATGGCAGCGCCGACATCGCCGTCGTCCACCCCGACCGTGGCCCCGTCCCCGGGGTCCCCCTCCCTCACCCTTGCTGATACCCCCCTCAGCCAATTGCCCGTCATTGGCCGGGACTACACCAAGACTTTGAGCAAGCCGATATACGAGGGCGCCAACGGCATTATTCTGAAGGGCACGGACGCGACGCTGGTGACGGTGGTGGCGCTCAAGCGCGTCAAGAAGAAGGAGGTGGAATCGTACGCCAGCTACAACACGTCGGTGTTGCGGGAGTACAACAATGTCAAGGCGTGCAGCCACAAGAACATCATCCCCATTCTCGACATCGCCACCATCCCCGACACCACCGACCTCGTGCTCGTTTTGCCGTACTACCCGCAGGGAGACTTGTTGGGGTGTTTGTCGACGTTGCGCCGGTTCAAAATAGACATCTCCCCCTCCATCAAGGACGCCTTGTTCAAGCAGATATTGAAAGGGGTGAGCTACTTGCATAGAAAGAACATTGTCCATCGAGACTTGAAGCCAGAGAACTTTATGATTGATGGGAACGGGGTGCTAAAAATATCGGATTTTGGTTATAGCTTAAATCTCAGCAACAACGACTACAAGGACTACTTAATGAACGATCCCCGCCAGTTATACTGCGGCACCACCAGCTTCAAGGCCCCCGAGTTGTTTCAGTATGAGCATGACATCAAGGAAGAGTTGTTCAACTATGACGAGTTTTTTGCTCGCTGTGACCACGAGTTCCGGTCGTGGGACTTGTGGGCTTTGGGGATGATCTACTTCCAGATTTACTTGATGAAGTGCCCATGGAACACAGCCAACTTGTTGGACTCCATGAATATACCCTTTATAAAGTATGACAAGCACTATCCCAACATCCCGGGTAAGGTTGATGCCATGATCATCGAACTCAACAACAAAAACAGTACCTTTAGTTCAAACCCAGCCATGAAATTGTTCAAGAACTTGCACTACGATTCCCGTCAGTCGATACTAGGACTTTTGAACCCCAAGTCTGACAAGAGGTTGAGTGCCGACCAATTGTTGGCCACAAACTGGTTGTCGCAGGTTTATGCCGATCCCAAGGACTTGATCAAATTGTTGAAAGGTAAGTGAGACGCGGGGTTGACTAGATGATTGTCGCCTGATTTGGTAGCGTTATGGCACTTGGTGTTTTATAAATTATGCGGATAGAATCAAAAGCCCAGAAAACCGGAAAACCATGCACACATTGTGCTATGCTTGACAGTTGATATTCGTTTCAGTTCTCGCACGGTGTTTAACATATTGGGTTCTCTTCTTTCAATGTATGGATTAGATATCCACGGAGCTCAAGTACCGGAGCGAATTGTCGATGGTGTAGAACAGGAGAACAAGTTTGTCCAACTTGTCGTTGTAGTCCCGGTGGTCCACAAGTTGAAAGTTGTTGTAGGCCAATGGACGGTCTGTTTGCGACGATGAACTCTTTGCCTTTTTGCCTTTTCGTGTTGGTGCCAGGGCGCAATGAAGTGCTCTGGGGGCGTTGTCGTGGATCGATGGTAGAGGCTTGGTGGGGTGAACGTCGTTTGAGCCCTCCCCTTTGGCGTTGCTAGTACTGCCGCCGTCCTCATTTGGTACCGCTGCTCTTTTGTCTCGTGATTCTCGGGGTGCTTTCGATTTCTTGGTCATGGTGGAGTAGGAGTTTGTATGGTTGAAAGTGGGGTGAGAAATGAGTTTAGAGGAAGCAAGAACGCAGCACGAAGATCGAAGAACGATGAACCAATAACGGAAGAGGTAAGAACGAATAATGTAAGAGCGATCAACGGAAAAACGCACGAGCGCAAAACGGAGAAAAGAATGAGAATGACCCAAATGCAAGCAAAGTGTCAGCAATCGGACACGGGTATCGGGCTAAGGGGTCAGACAAATACTAGAACAAATACAGGACATATGTCAAACAGAACAACCAGCCAAAATTGCCTGACAGATCCAGATAAAAGGTCGACACTAACTTGTATCAAAACGCTCAACGTAATACATTCCTACAACAAACTTCGCAACCAATCAGCAATGACAAAAACATACATGACGTAAATAATAAAGAAATAATACAAATAGAGCAAATATGATGATTAAAATATGTGGTGGACGATGAGATGGGAATAAGCAATGACAAAATGATTTCATGAGTTGATACTGTTTCCCCTAACCACCAAAAGGGAGTGACAAAAGAGATCAACAAAACCAAACAACGAGTTCAACGACAACCGCCAAAACTCGCAAAACAAATGAAGGAAAATCGGTGCGACAAAAATATGACAACCACGCGGGTCATGGGGACCATAACCCAATGACCAGCATCTGAGTGTAGCAATAAAATCAAAACCAATACAGCAAGATGAAGTAAAACCATAAACTTGAATCTTTATTTAACGCATCGCCTCCTCTGTTGCGTCATGAGTCATTTCTGGTGGTAGTTCAGATAACCATAATTGCCAACGCCATTGCCTTGTTGGACCTGGCTTGAGCTTCCACTGGTGGCTTGGTTGGTAGAACTACGTCTGGGATTACCTGGACCCCTGACCCCCAAGGGATTCTTTGAAAATGACAATCTAATTCCACCTTTACCGTTCCCTCCATTGGGTCTGGGTAATGCCCGTCCATACAACTCGGCAAGAGCACGAGTAGCATGAGCAACGTCTTCAAATTCAACAAAACACATGGGACCGTGGTTGTGGCTGCTTGAACCTGACGTGCCACTTGCTGATGTCTGATTCTTTGTCCTAAACGACAATCTTCTGAATCCCTTTTGAGGAGAAAACAAAGAGCGAAGCTCTGCTTCCGTGGCATCTGGGGGCAAGTTACCAACATACAATGTATTACAGGGGGGGTTCTGGTCAGCAGGATTGGCAGGAGGAGGCACCCGGGCCAAAAGTGACAAATCAGGAACATCTTTCGATGACGAAGTTGATCCCCGGTTTGCAGAGTGGCTGGGACTGGTTTGGGGTTGCTGCTGCTGTTGCTGTTGCTGCTGTTGCTGCTGTTGTGATGGTCCAGGGGGCTGATTGGCAAGCTTCTGAGCGGCAGTGACTTGCGCCGATGGTTGGGCCAGCATGCCTGGTGGCGGGAACTGACTCAACACCGAGGCGGTAGGTCCATTTGGAGCTGGAGGCTGCGATTGTTGAGATTGGAGACTAGGTCCAGAAGTGGAAGTTTGTGACTGAGCAGAGGCCAGTAACGAACCATGTTGCTGCTGGGTGGAGGTGGATGGTTGCAATTGAGAAGAGGTGTGGGCTTGTTGCTGCAGTTGTTGAGTCTGAGACTGATGCTGATGTTGTTGGATTGGGTGTTGTTGAATTTGGCTCTGTTGAGACTGGGGCTGGCCAAGTAATCCTGCAACAGTTGGACCTTGTGTCTGTTGATTGCCTAATGAATTGGTATTTGATTGCGAAAGTGGAACTGAATTCTGTGAGCCCAATAAATTGGCGGTTGGATTCTGAGATTGAGCACTAGCAGTCAAAGTATGCAAAGCGGGAGCATTATTAAAGAATGCCGATGAGGTCCTTCTACGATCAGTGGGAGGATTGGAGTTTCCATTCAACCCCGACGAACCAGATTGGTTATTCCAATCAAATGCAGAATTCACACCTGGTGTTTGAGGAGCAGAAGACATTGGCATGTTGGATGGGACTCCTGAAGAGCTTGAATTAGAACCCCAGGGGTCTCTAACCAAGTTCTCATACTCCCTTGCATCATTCTGCGATTCCATCAACAATATCGATTTACCAGTTAAATCGGACAAATCTATGGCGGCTGGACCACCCGAGTTTGGTGTTTGACCACCAAGATTTTGGCCCTGTGATGTTTGCTGCTGAGGAGCACCATGAGAGGGGGCAATCAGCAGCTGTTGTTGCTGATGTTGTTGATGCTGCTGCTGCTGCTGTTGTTGTTGTTGTTGTTGTTGTTGATGAGGTACTTGCAGATGCTGTCCTTGAGGACCCTGGGGTTGCTGGGGTTGTCCTTGAGGTTGTTGACCCGAGCCAAAGGGGTCGCTGAACACAAATCGGGACCTCTGATTCCCCACAGACTGCCGTTTCTGGAGCATGTCAAAAGATGCAGGAGGGTTGGGGTTGGGATTGGCATGGCCAATCGAACTATTTGATGCTTGGTGATGTAATTGGGAGTGGTTCAAGTTTGGTGGAGAAATGTTGGATGTGGATAACCTCAAAGCGCCAAAAGCTGATTGTGTGGTTGGCAAATTGGTGGGAGAGCTCAAGAGGGTGTTATTATCGTACTCAACGCTCACAGGAGGATAGTCATTTCCGAAAATATACTTTCCGTCTAGTAACTTCCCCGTGGTGACGCAAGTGTTTAGGTTTTTGAAATGGGCATAAACCTGGTAATCCTTGATTTCAATGTTCAAGACTTCGTCAATCACCAACGAGAAAATCAAGGCTGCTTCTCTGGTGGACAAATCAGAAGGGATGTTGCTAATCTTGAGGATACCCGAGGACGAAGATGCAGAGTTGGAAGGGGCAGGGCCGTAGGAGTTGTTGATATTGCCCATGAGGGGAGGAGGGCCGGCGGGGATGGACATTTGGTTGGGGGGCAACATGGACCCATTGGACGATAGATTATGATATGATTCGGTCATGACAATCAACAGGAAATGCTAGGAACAGGACTATGCAAAATGGGAATGGTGACGTGATGAACAGGCCAAATAGTACAAATATGTCGCGAATGTAGTCGATGCAAAATTACCGCAATTGCAACAAACGTTGCCTAAGCCAACGACGGTGTTGGAAACACGGAAACAGGCGACTTGCGGGAGATTGGTGGCGTATGGGATATTCGCCAGTTACGCCCAGATATATCGATAACGGTACTAATGGAAGGCGGGCAAAAAGCTAAGGGCAGGCGCCAGCAAATGGCACAGCACAACCTTGGCAGTGGATGGGGATGCGCCAACGGCAGGCACACGGACTTGAGATGATCGGGGTTCGATTGATGATGGGTTCCCCCCGGGTGTGCACGACAAACGGATAAGGTCAGGCGTGGATTTTGGTGATGACAGTTTTTTCTCACGTTTTGCTTCTAAGGGACCGACAATGGCCAAATGGGGATTGGCGAGGACACGACGGGCGAATTGCGACAATCAAAGCTGGCGATGCGTGTTTGGGGAGCTTCGAGCTGGAATGGACGCGGGCGGTGTGGCAACTGGGGAAAAGAAGTGGTGACGGATTCTGGAGATTTTTTATGATTGTGAAAATAAAAAAAATGGGAAAAAGAAAATGGTTCAAACTCGATTTTTATTTTCGGTATTTTATGCTAATTTATTTTACCCAATGCATTTTTGTAATCCTTTGTTCCGTGGTTTAGTGTAACAAGAATCCAGTATGTAGGAAGTATCGATGAGTATGGGTGTATGGATGTGGGCGGTTGTATAGTGGACAGAGGAGTGTAATTTGGGTTTGGGTTAGTAGATTTGAGTACTGGTGTAGTGTTGGTTGGTGTGGTGGTCGTGTTGGTGTAATGCTGGTGTAATGGTGTAATTTTGGTGTAGTGTTGGTATAGTGCTGGTTTTGGTATAGTGCTGGTTTTGGTGGTAGTGAGTTTTGGTGTTGGTATTGCTTTTCGCGTTGAACCTGTTGCATTTGCTGCTTGGCAGTTGTACGGTCTGGCGGTGGACTGCGATGAAATGCAGGAACAGTGATGGTAGAGCTACCATTGGCAAGTGCGACTGACAACGATAGCCACGGGCACGCAAGGACGGTGCGAAACGGCGACAATTGCACCCCACTGTGCCACCAATGCCCGCGGATACTGTTGCTAACGGCACGCGCCGGCCCCCATCCCCAAGGACGCCTTCCGCTTACGTCCCTTGCCTCTGTCCACGCCCATACATTCGCACCACTGCCTTCGCCAGCACAAGATACCAGTACTACGCATGATGGCTGGTGGGTGCAGAAGGCGACCTGTTTGTGTCACATGGGGCCGACACAGAAACCGCCTTTGCGGCCGTAATTTCCAGAACTGCATGTGGGATTGGGGATTCATCGACCTTGGTAACAGACTACCCCCAGGGTACGAAGCAGCAACAGTGGGCGGTCGGGGTCCAACTCCATGGCCGCTACCATCAGTCTTTATCAGGGTTATTATTACAGTTATTTTTCTGGTGCGCGCCATTGTTGTGTATGGAGGTATTGATGTGGGCTGTTTGGCGGTGGATAAATTAAACAAACGCAGTAATTTTGTGCTGGACGAAACAAAGGATCCCGTGCTGGTGCCAAAAAACTGGCCCTTTTCTCCAACAATGGAGGCCCACACTAAAATGACAAAAAACCGCAACGGGGTCGAAAAAAGTGGAAATCGGGTTTGCCCCCGAATTTTTGTTTTTCCTCATGCTTGCCCCTCTCGCTGGCCCTGGCTGGTGCTGGCGTGCGAGGGCTCCCCTGCGTTACCCGCAAGCGGGTTTGCTGTTGACAAGATGGTATCCCATTCAGGCACAACGGTAGGCTCGTGCGCGGGGCCCTGGCCCGCTGGCCAATCACAGCGCAGCCCATTTGGCTTCCGTGCAGGGTCGTCCCACTTGCGTGCTCACGATTACCGGGCGCACCCGCACATTGCAGCACGCTGGTTGCCACCGTGGACACAAGCAAGCCACACTCTCCGCTCGTGACCGTCCTCATGTGTCTGGTCTCGTGACCCTCCTGCCGGATCGGGAAAGGTGTTATCCTCACCCCTTCCTACGAGTGGTGGTGGGGCACTGCTACCGCCATAGGCAGTACATTGGTTGTAGAATACATCTATTGGCGAGTAGCTGGCGGCAACGGCACGTGCCACAGGTCCGACCCACCACGACAATGCTGTCGGTTGTTGTGGCCGTCGCTGCCGTCACTCCTGCATCGATCCATCCTTCACGGGTGTTGGTGCCAATGACGAGCAAGCCATGGCCATAGTAACCATGGTTGTAAAGAAAAAGTCGTAGAGGGCGAGGAAATTTGTGTGCGTGGTGGGGGTGTTTTTTGACAACCACACATCCACAAACAATCACCACCATTACCAGCCCGGTGGCCAACAGGGGAGTGCATGGCCACGGACGCGCAATGACGGAGGACATTTTTGACAAGCAAACGTACGTCAGCAGCTCGTGCTTGCATTTGCTCCTCCAGGAGGTGGTGCCCACGGCGATCCGGGTGGGGGACCGACTCCTGGACCCGTCGTCGCTCACCAAGCTTGCCGACTGCGACCTCCAGACCCGGGTGGACCACCAGTTGTCGCTGGTGGGCAACGATTATCCGGGCACCATCAACGTGTTGGAGTCATCGCTCTTGCACCATGACGACGTCACCTTGCGGGTGGAGGCCTACGGGTACCACTTGGGGTTGAAGATTGCCGAGGTGCTCCTCTACAAGAACTCCTCCAACAAGATTGTTGACGTGTTGGACATCATGAAGTTTGTATGTCGTGACGTGTGGAAGTGCCTCTACAGCAAGCAGATGGACAACCTTCGCACCAACCACCGAGGCACCTTTGTGCTTGTAGACAACAATTACAAGTTGATCAACCACTTGAACAGCGCCCGCGGGTTGCACGACACCTTGTCCAAGGCCCGCGTGTACCTCTGGTTCCCGTGCGGGGTGATACGAGGCATCATGATGAGCTTTGGCGTCGACGCCACCGTCACCGCCGAGATCACCCTGTTCCCCGCCGTCACCTTCAACATCCACACCGCCATCAACAACTAGGTGGTGGCGCCTGCTTATAGATTACTGTATATCGAATATACATACCCACATACCGCCATTTACCCCGTGTTTTCTTTGCGGGACAAAGGAAAATCGCCAAACCACCCCATATCCACAGCCTGCCACCGACACCACCATGTCCACCCACAAACACCCTCCCAAGGTGTTGCGCATCAAGAGGAAAAGGCACCAGGACCCGCTTCAGGCGTTGATCCTCGAGGACAAGCGGAGCTCGAAACGGTCCAAGCCGTCCACCCCCGTGTCGTCGCCCGCTCCGTCGCCAGCACAAACCCCTCGTCGAGTAGAATCGGACGAGAATCTCAACTATGTGTTCAAGTTGACGAGAACGGACGACTCGGGTGCCGTCAACATCAAGGATGAAACCATCGTGCAGTCCATCCTAGCGGAGTCCCAGTCCGCCAAGGAAACCGCCAACCGCAACTTTGTCATCCCCAAACACCAGCTGGAGGAGGATGTGGTGATCCCCAACGAGCTTTCCGATATGGTGAGCTCGTTCTTGACCTTGAATTCCCCCTCTCCCGCCCAGAGAAAGAGACGGGGAAGACCCCCTCCTGCTGGCGAGGAACTGGCGGGTGCCGGAACCGACAATGTGGTTGAAGCCGGGCTCGATGACGACGACGATAATCAGTATGTCTACGACGTGTACCAGTTGTCTACTACGGAGCCACTCACTACGGCGAATCACCCGCAAGCTGATATTGGCTACATTAGATTCTTTGACGATGACGACGACAATGACAACAACTTGCTTGCCAACGACGACCAAGACAAGACCAACGACTGCACCGACGACGAGGATTCCAATGCCGAGTCGTTTTATCAGAATGACTACCCTGAGGACGAGGATGCCGGGGCACTAAGCGGTGCCAACTCCTTTGACGAGGGAGAAGACGAAGGATATGTGCCCCACGAAGGGGTCGGTTTGCGACAGGACGAGTATTTTGAATACGAAGACCAAGGCTTGTTGGACGAAGATCATTTCTACGACGACGACGCCGAATACGACGATGACGATGTCGAATACAAGAGGAACAACTTCTTTCCAGGAGAAGAAGACGACGACCTTGCAAAGCACAGAGACAAGATCTTTGATGATTTGCAACGTATGATTGATGATCATTGATTTTATGTACATGTATATATTACAATTTAGGAAAAGAAGAACTTGCTTTGCTCTACTTTGTGGATGTCCAAGTTCCCTTTGGCAGGCAAATCCAAGATTTGCACAGGAACAAACACTGGAACAAGGGACCTTCCACGCAAGGACACTTTTTCCTGGGGTTGGGTTTTGCCATAAGGTACCCATTCTTTGCCTGATGTTTGACTATACAATTGCGGATTATATTGTTTGACTAGTCGAATCAGGATATGTTTGTCTCCTTCTTGGGCAAGCTGCTGCAACTCGTAGTATAGCAAGCTGAACTTCAGCCTCTTACCTAAGGGAAACGATGCTCTAGCTTCTTTCAACTTAGAGTCGAGTTCGGGATTTTCATCTTTGTTGAAATACACCAACTGGTACTTGGCATTTACTATCTTCTCAAAGTCAATGTATAGGTGTTCCATCACATCCGATGAATGCAAATTGATAAACTCTTGACGTAAAATGCGGGATAAGCCTTCAACTTTGTTGGGATAAGTCCAGAATGAATCGTGAACGGCTGCAAAAGGAATATCTGCCTCTTTTGCTGCTAGGCACGTCATCATCATATGCACCGAATCAAGTGAATGAATAAAGTTGGGAGCAATTCCATTCAATTGTTTTCTTTTGTTTACTGGTTCTAGTCTGGTGCTGTTGAAGTCGCTTATGGCTCCCGCAATGGTATAGATAATCGACCTGGTATTTTGCCGGTACATCTGTATCACTGGAAACCCCGAGGCACAGTACCAGATAATGGGATTGTAGCATATAGGAGAAGTGAATATTGATTTTGCCTTTTCGGGGTCTTTAGATTTGACGTATTCAACGGTGGTTATATCATAAGCCTCTAACATTCTCCTCCCATTCTCAAGAAGCCAATCTTGGATATCCTTGGCGCTTTTAAATAGCTCGGCAATCGATGATAATACAATCTTTGAAATATATGATGAAATCCTCAACCCGTTTTTCTCAATATACTCAACAGAGGCATCATCTAATTTTGTATCTTTGTATAAGTTCTGACGATAGTCCTCAAGTGAATCATTTATCTTTGACAATATCTGACGGGTTCCTCCAAATTGCGTGACTCCATACACCGTAGTCATTACCGTTTGCTTCACCAATTTTCTATTCAATAGAAGCAAAGCCATCTTTGCAAGCTCCTGAACATTATTCGGCTCCGGTCCCTGGCTATCGTCTATGACCTTTCTTTCCACTATTTGTAATACGTTCGAATAAACATCGTTTTTTGTTTGCAGCGGAAGCAAATTGACAGAGGCTCCTCCTATTTCATCGGCTCCCAATGCTGAGTAATGCTGTAAACCATTGCATGAACCATCTTGATGTATTGGAATTCTGCACAAGTATTGTTCAACTTGTTTCCCGCTCTTGGTGTACTCGTCAATATTTTTCAATTCTACACAAAGAGCGAGTGTTTGAAATGGTTTGTCGGCTTTCATCCACCACATTGAACCAGTCAAGGGATTGGATGCGGTATCCATAATGTTTTTCCAGTTGTCATTGCAAAAGTTGACGCTCTGTTCCATGTCAAACTTGTTCCCAAATAAACCAGACAAGTGGTACTTTAGCCATTTATGGCCATTGGTGCCAAGGGGCTGGCTGTGCCAGAACATCAATAAAGAGCGAACCAAATCGCCTTCATAGTGGGTCAATTCGGATGCCATAGGATAGGCACGCCCTCGAAAATCAACCATGAATGGGTAAAACATGATATCACCATTCTTCCCAAACGCATTGGCTAGTTTATTGATGTTTTCAAAGGTGCATCGCAAGGAGTTGTCCTCGTAGTATTTCTTCTTCTCTTCTTTTCCAGTAAATCTGTACTTCTCTGGCATGTGTGGCGGTATGTTTAGGAATCTGTCTCTTGAGTCCATTATAGAGTTGAAAATATGAAGCATTTCGGGGTTGATTGCCCAGGCAATAGATCCTAAGGAATCTAGCATGGAATAGGTGGGGTCCAACTGGCCCTCCTTGTCAGCCTTTTTCAAGTACTGCTCACGGTACGGATCACGTTCATCGCTTAGGACCGGTTTTAGATCGTTCAAGTACCCGCCTTCATGTAAGCCAATCCATGGCTTGGGAGGGCAAAGCATTGGCAAGTACTTTTCCTTCAAATCAGTAAAACCCATTGATTTGGATTGTTCGAGTATCACGGGATGCACTTTGATCATGGAGTTGGTAATTATCTTGTTGTTTTCGCCATAAACTCGTTCGTATCGTTGCAAGAAAGCAGGCACGTGGTTGGTGTCGTCAGGCTCAAGAAAGTCGTCATCTATTCTGATATCGTTCAACTCAAGCAGCTGGTGGATGTTGTCAAGCTCTGCCTTTGTTAGGTGAAGCTTTGACTCCTCAACGATGATTTTGACAAGTACGGCGGATAACTTATGGTATTCCGAATCTTTGATCAACTGAAACAACTGTTTCTGTTGGGCGACACCAAGGCCTTTCACAAGCTGCCGAGGATAGGCGAATTTCGTTGCACATACAATGTCTTTGGTTTTGGCGCCTTCATCTGGAGACAGAAGGGCACCCTGAATAATTCTGGAGATGATGAAACTGATGATTGCGGGACAATCAACAACGGCCAACATCGACTTGAATTTATGCAATGTGGCTTGCTCCTGAGTCTTAGGAGCGGTTGCCAAGTGTCTTTGTAAAGCATACTGGGTTTTCTGCACCCACCCATTTATGAAATCCTGGGTGGTGCTCGGGACCAAGCGCAGATGCTTGTGGCGGCCTGTGTCCACCGAATGGCACAACTTTTGGCAGTGGTCCTCGACCACCACCTGCTTGGCCCGGTTGTGGTGCAAGTACTCGTCCATGAACTGTTGTTGCTCGTGGTGCAGAGCAAGATTGTCGTAGGCAGCAAAAAGCAACTGGGGGCGCCCCTGTGATGGCACATACCTGGTGTTTGCAATGTACTGGCAGAGGGCATCGAAGCTCAAGTTGCCGTACTTGTCCAAATAGTCGCCGATGGGCACCCCGGCGTCGCTGCAGCCGTGGTCCGGCACCGGGGGTGTGGGGATGGCCCTCTTGTTGGCCTTTAGCAAGCTGAGCAACGCCAGCACGAGCGTGTCGTCCCGTAGCGTCGCCAGAAACAGGCTGGGGTCGATTCCTAGCCCGTCGATCACGGAGATGGCATAGTGGCCGATGGAATTGGCAACCACCTTGCCCTTGGCGGAGCGGTCCCGGCAGGCCAACCGGTACGAGTGCAAGATGCACGTGAGAAACAAGCGAGGGGTATCGTTGTCGAGCAGCAGCGGCACCCCTTGGCCAAGCCCGCGGTAGTGGTCGAGCTCTTTCTTGACCAACAGCACCTGGGTGGGGGCGGTGGTGGAGAGGAACGCCTCGAGCGCCAACGGCAACCAGTGGCGGTAGGTGTCGAGCGAGGGGGCGGTAGGGCGGCCCGCGTCCACACGCATGTGCGCAAGGGCCGCAAAGGTGGCACCGTGGTCGCCGTCGGCCAACCCCCGCATGAACTTGTTAACCACAGCGATGGCGGGGCCGGCACCGGCCCGGTCCCGGGCCAACTCCGTGGCGATGCGAAAAGTGGAGAGCGAATGCAAGGCGGCGGGGTCGGCGCTGCCAAACGGGGCGAGGGCAGCGGAGGCCATCCCGCGTCGCGGCACGCGCGCCCACCTGCTGGCCCCGGGTGGTATCATTGGTGGCATGTCCCGGGGTCCGGGGACGAATGTCGCAAAAGTTTTTGTCGCGACACCGGTGAGTCACCGTCGGCGAATTCCGCGGTTTTCCCCGCCATCGCCAACCCCATCACCAACCTCCACCAACCCTCCACAAGCCGTCAATCACCCCTCCACCATGACAATACAGAGATTGTGGCGGCAGTCGGTGCGGTTTGCCAGCGACAAGGCCGCGCGGTTTGTGCCCGCCACCGGCGTGTACCCCCAGGGGTTTGTAGTCGGGGGCATCGCCAGTGGCATCAAGAAGAACGGGGCCTTGGACTTGGCCATCTTGCACAACACGTACGGGGGCGACACCGCGACAGCCGCGGTGTTCACCACCAACAAATTCAAAGCGGCGCCGGTGCAGGTGTCGTCGCGGATCTTGGGCGCGCGCCAGGGCCGCGCCATCAACTCGGTGGTGGTGAACAGTGGCAACGCCAACGCGGTGACGGGGGCGCGCGGGATGGCCGACGCCGAGGCCATGGTGACTGTGACGGACTCCGTGCTCGAGAACGCGCACCCCGCGTCGTTGGTGATGTCCACGGGGGTCATTGGCAACCCCTTGCCCATCGACGGCGTGCTCGCCGCCATCCCCAAGCTTGCGTTGACGGGGCTCGGCGACTCCCATGACCACTGGCTTGCGTGTGCGTCCGCCATCTGCACCACCGACACCTTCCCCAAGTTGGTGACCAAGCGGTTCACGGTGGGCACCGACACCTACACGTTGGCGGGGTTGTGCAAGGGGGCGGGGATGATCTGCCCCAACATGGCCACCTTGTTGGGGATGTTCGCCACCGACGCCCCCGTGACGGCGCCGGCGTTGCTGCGCATGCTCGCGCACGCCGTCGACCGCTCCTTCAACAGCATCACCGTCGACGGCGACATGTCCACCAACGACACCATCGTGGCCATGGCCAACGGCGCCGCCGGGGGCGACCCCATCGACACCCGCGCCGACTGCGGCGACCGCTACGCCCGCGTGCAGGCGGAGATCACCGCGTTTGCCCAGCAGTTGGCCCGCCTCGTGGTGCGGGACGGCGAGGGCGCTACCAAGTTCATCACCTTAACGGTGCGCGACGCCCTCTCCTACCGCGACGCCAAGAAGGTGGCGTCGACGGTGGCCAACTCCGCCCTCTTCAAGACCGCCATGTACGGCGCCGACGCCAACTGGGGGCGCATCTTGTGCGCCATTGGCTACGCCGACGTGTCGCTGGAGTCGGTGGTGCCCCTGCGCACGTCGGTGCGGTTTGTTCCCGCCGACGGCACGACGCCCTTGCAGTTGTTGGTCAACGGCGAGCCCGAGCCCGCGGACGAGGAGCGTGCCGCTGCCATCTTGGCCCACGAGGACTTGAACGTCGATATCGACTTGGGCACCGGCGGCGGCCAGGAGGCCCAGTTCTGGACCTGTGACTTGAGCCACGAGTACGTGACCATCAACGGCGACTACCGGTCTTAATCTCCTGAGCTTCTGTGGTAGACACATTATACATACAATACACATACGATTTGACACCATGTAAGCTGACACCAGGTAGACGAAGTACGCCAAGAGCCAAATGGCTGCAAAATAGCAGGGTCGCATATATTTTCGTCACGTGCTAAGTCTCGTGCCCCGTCCCGTGGTCGACGCGTATCGGGGTTTCTTCTCCAACTCCGAACCCTACCACCAACCACCGCTTGTCTGCCGTCCTTGGTGCCAATGTCGCAGCTTCTGTACATCCGCGACCTCCCCAAGGACCTCCGGGCCTCCCGCCTGCGGCGAACGGTGTACTGCTTGGCGTTGGCGGTCGAGAAGATCCGCAACAGCTCGGCGCCGATGCGCATCTACGTCACCGACTTCACCTCCAACCCCAACTTGCGGTCCCAAGACTGGTCCAAGGAGTTCCACGACGACGACGTGCACGTGCCCGACGACCAGGTGCTCCGGTTGAACGTGTTTGTCAGCAAATTGGACGGGGTGGAGGACCGGTATCTCCAGTTGTACGGCGAGCCCTTGGGGTTGGTGCTGTTCTTTCGGGACCACCTCCACGCCTACGCCAAAAAGCCGTTGGTGTCCCAGTTGCTCGTGCTCCGCGTCGAGTTGGACACCCACCCGTTTGCCGACCATGTCGAGAGCTGGACCTACGCCCATACGGTGGTGGACTGTGCCTCGGTATCTGTAGCCCACGGCCTCCACTTGGTGCGGAGCATGGCCCGCCACATGCCCCAGCAATTCTTTCACAACCACCATCAGCTTGCCCTCAAGGCGATGCCCGCCATTTACCACGACTACATCCGTCCGGACCTGGGGTGCGACCGGCTCCCTGCTGCCGACGACGGCTCCAGTTCCGACTTTGACGGCTCCGACGACGACGACTATATCCGTTCGCAGGCCCCTCGTGCCTCTGTTGCTGGTGCCAGCGGTCTCGTGCACGAGCCCGTGGTGGCCCGCTACGTAAACCTCTACCAAACCCTGGGAGATCCGGCGTCTGCTGCAAGTTCGGGTGCTAGTGCCGTCTCCTCCGCCGGCGACGCCATGCTCCAAACCGTGCGCAACGACGATGGCACCTTCACCACCAAACGGGTGCGGCCCCTGGCACCAGACTCTGTCAATGGCTCCAGCAGCCCTGCGACACCCTTGAAGCGAGAACGACGGGTCCAGGGTTTGGTGGAGGACCGCGAATTTCCCGACGACTACGTCAACACCTCGGAGGTCGTCACCCCTGGTCGAGACGCCTCGTTTTCCCTCTTGACGCCCCACGAGAAAGTGGTCTCCTCCATCAAGCACATTAATGAGTTGGACTTGCTGGTTGACCACGAGCTATATACTATCCGGGGTCGGGTTCTTGCGATATTCCCGGACGACTTTGCCTTGATTTGCGGCAAGAACTATACCTACGATTCCACCTTGCAGCGTCCAGTGATCCATGACCCTATCATAGGCGATGTCGAGGTTATTGTCACTGATTCCATCGACACCGAGAACGTGCTATTAACCCCCCACAACTCGATAGTGCTATATCTCTCTGGCTCAGAGGTATTGTCCTTTTTTGATGTGCATAGTTTGGAAGAAGCATACACTACTATTCACACCTTGCCACCTCTTGCCTCGCAGGATGTGGAATTCCGCAACATCGATATCTGCAAAAAGATGAGGAAGATCGACCAGACGGACTCGTATTCCAAGGATGTGGTTGTTTGGACTCCTATCGATCTAAAATATTCTAGCCTACTTTAAAGCTAGCAGTGCATTTTCCTTAGAAGGTCTGATATTTTTCAACTAATTGGCTTGATCATGTTCTTGAGGATGGTTTGATTTTCCATCGATCTACACTTTTATTCATTTCCAAAACTGTTGTTCTTTTTATGGATTGAGTTCTTGTATTATTTAATTGAGGATCATGCCTTCTAACTACAGGTATAGTCCATAAGTATGCAGAATAGTGGATTCGGTGGGAAGCATATAATAAGCAATAAATGCTTGTGGAGCAAGCAAACACTTTCTACGTGGGACCCTAGTAGAGCAATATGGTTAAGGGCTTTCTGAATTTTGTGTGTGTTTAAAAACTTAAATGGTCCAGTTGCCTGTTTTTGCAGTGCAATGTCGCCCTAGTTTCTCCGGTCCCGGTTCTAGAGGCTGGCCACGAGTGTTAGAGGGAGAAGTGCAAGTCATTTCAGTTCTAGTACATTTTGCTGGTTGTGGGTTGATTCATTGATATTTAAAATTCAGTTCCCACTATTTTCTCGATTTTTATCTTACTTGTATTTAGCAAACCACCTTGTGCAAAACTGGCGAACCCTTAAAACTTCAGCGATAAGCATCCAGTCCACCTAAATCTCATTTATGCATTCACGTATTTATTCACTTTTTGTAGTTAGCAGCTTGCAGTACACAACTGTAATTGCATTCTTTGTGGCAACCGGATAAATGTGTGCTGCATATGTCCAACTTTGGAATATTTTTTGCAAAACAGTTGATATTTCCGTACCGGAGAACTCTAAACATCACCGACCGAACTTACAACCCATTGCTCAAGCCAATTAGCAATTACCACTCTCTATTCATTGAAGAAGCAGCTCCAGTTGCTGTCCCCGAATCTGGATTGGCATGTTCCGCGGATGAGCTGGTTGCGAGGGAGGTGACACTAGAAGCCACTTTGTGCCACTTGGCTGCAAATGTCTCCATGCTTGTGTCAATACCCGCGAGTTTGCGAACCACTTCCACAACCGGCCACGGAAAGGAGCGAAACATGGGGATGAGCTTTCCGTACAGCGGCAACTTGAGTTCTCCTCTTCTGCCCAGCTCGAGAGAGGTCACCACCTGGCTGGCGACGTACGAAGGAGTGAGCTCCGGCGCGAAAAGGGTCGACGGCGTGGTGACCCCGCGGAACATGGCCGTTTTGAGCTGGCCCGGGCACACGAGCAAGGTCTTGACCCCGTGGGGGTTGACTGAGGGCGGGCCCAATTCGTAGGTCAAGGACTCGTGCAAGGCGATCAACCCAGACTTTGATGCTCCATAGGCACTGAGTCGCGCTGGAGACATGTACCCTAGCACCGAGGCTATGGTGACGATGTACCCCCGGTGCATCAACAACATGTCGGGAAGGAAGGTCTTGATGGTGTAGAAGCTGGACACGAGGTTTGTCTGGATGGTGGCCTCGATTTCGTGGTAGGTCAAGTCGAGCACCGTCTTGCCGGTGGTGATGGCGGCATTGTTGATGAGCACGGTGACGTTGCCCACCTCGTGGCGGATGCGTTTGTGGATGGTGTGCACCTGGTGCCTGCTGCTGACGTTGCACCGGTAGTAGTGAGCCCCAGCCACCTTGTCGCCCGTGCGTGGTTCCACGACGTCAAGCACTACCACCCGGCCGTTTTTTGCAGCAATTAAGCGGGCGAATTCGCAGCCCAACCCGGCGGCCCCTCCCGTGACCAAGACAATGTCGCGGGCGGGCTGGTAGCGGTGGCCGGAGAGACACATGGAGAGATTTGACAGCCCTTGAACAAGAAAGATGGGTATGGTGGTTCTAGATTCCCGATCCCGTGTTTGCGAAATGGGTGCGAAATGGGTGCAAACGCAGCCGACGACGCCCGGGGCAAGCAAAACCCGCCAAATTTCACGACCACCCCGTGACAGCGGTACCGCCACCAGCAACCTGCACAATGGCCAAACTCCCCACCACCGTGGCCGCAGTGGTGGCCAGCAGCCATCGGTATAGTTTGCAGCCGTCGTGCGCGCACCAAATAAATTTTCACATATCTCGTGCACACAAATCTCCACCATCCGTCACCACGATCCCCAGACATGGTGGTGAAGAAATACCCGATAAAGGGCGTGACGCGGCAGATCCTCCGGCTCCGGGACATCGCCGGAACGCCGGAAACGGCCTTCCGCTTCGACAACTCCAAGTACTCGCAAATTGAGCTCATTCTCACCCAGAAACGGACCCACACTCCGGCCATCGGATTGACCAAGTTCTGGAGAGACAACTTGCCCACTTTGAGGTTCCATAACGACGACATCCGGTTCACGGTGACGCGGGTCAGGACGCTGGATGCCACGGAGGACCGGTTGGTGCCCACCAAGATCAAGGTGCACGGGGTCAAGGAGGGGGACACCGTGGAAGTGAACTGTGCTGACCGCAAGCTGAGCGTGATTCTCGAGAGCCTTGTTGCCGCCACGAAGGCCACGAGTGTGCCGGAGGATGAGATTCCCAAGGTGGAGGCCGAGGGGTTTCCGTTGTTGGGCTGAGATGGTGGGGTTGATGGCGGGGTGTTGGTTGGCGAACTGTGTAGCTTTGGATAAAGAGAAGGTTTCAGAGTAAGTGGAGATTAGTGTTTTTGTGGAATACAGGGTGTTTTTCTTTGAATGTTGGGTGTGGAGTGGATTTTTGGTTGGTTGAATGATGACTGACAAGGTTGTGTAATATTTGCGGTTCATGGTTATTGATGGTTAGAATGTATGGTTTGTGCTGTATTGGTGGAATATTATGGAGTTTCGAGTTGAACTGGTGCAAAAAGATGGTGTTTCGTGTTGAAAAGGAGCAAAAAGATGATGGTTCGTGCTGATTGACGGAATAGAGTAGTGGTTTGTGGTGATTGGTGCAAAAAGACATGCGGTTCAAGCTAAATGCATGAATTGGATATGTTTATCACATCACTGATCTGTTGAATGGTCATTTGTGGTTCATTGTCTCAGTTTGCAACTTCCACAATTGTATTCTACAGTACGTTTGCTTGAAAGAAAGGTTGATACTACTATGGCCACCTACTTTGACATCATATTTGACTTTTCTGAATCACTGATTCACCACCGGATTTGGTACTAATGGAGCCACTCATTGTGAATCAACTGACCTTGTACTCTTACTTTTTTTACAGATTGGACAACTCCGCCTTTCAACCACTTCACCATGTTCTACAACGTTCGACCCACTCCACTACAACTATTCACATCAACCTACTTCACCACTTCGCCCTCAGTAGACCACACCTGGTGCCCAGAAACCATTTGAGCCACACTCCACCTCTCGCCATCACCCAGTCTATCGATGCATTACTTGTACATAACATATTTACAACGTAAATAATGAAATAAATAGGATCCTCACGACTGCAAGAACCGGAGCATGGCGTCGTGGCCCTTGGCCTCCATAAGCGTCTTGATCTTGCGCAACTCGTCCATCTCGTGGCAAGCCACCGTCGCTTCCTCGATCTTGGCGGCGGCGCCCGCCGCCAGCAACAACGCGTCCAAGTTTAACGACGGCGGGCACGAGCGTCCTCCCTGGCGCATGGATTCGAGGGCCTGGACCCCCGTGTGCTCGCGGGCGTTGGTCTCCATGCGTCGCTGGCGGTCGTAGGCGACAATGTCGTCCAAGATGGGCCCCTTGCCGGCGACCTTGGCGACAAAGTCGAGGACAATCAGCCGCTCGGGCACCCGGTACACCACCCCGGGGCCCGAGGCCATGCGCACGTGACGGCTGAGGACCGCCCCCCCGGGGCACGACACGGAGGACCCCGAGGCCTGGGCCATGAAGAACGGCGGCGGGATGTAGTCGGGGTGCACGGCGTCCGGGGCCAGGCCCCAAGCCTGGAGCACGTCGTCGCGGGCAAACGCGGGGTCGGGGTCGGCCCACGCCTGGTCCTGGTACCGGAGGTAGTCGTGCAAGCGCGCCGGGGTGTCCGGGTCGAGGTAGGGCTGGGAGTCCATCTTGATGACCACGTTGCCCATGGCGGCGATGGCGAGGAACCGCGCGTGCAACGCCGGGTCCTCGACCCCCGCGTCCTTGAAGCGGCGGCTCTTGGCGTACCCCGGCGGAAGCAACTCCTGCCAGTGGTTGGGGCATCGCCACTTGTTGCCGATGCTCTTGGGCCCGAACACGGGGTCGTCAAGGCAGTCCACGTGCCACACCAACGGACAGAAGTCGCAGTGGGTCAAGGTGCGGCGGTAGAGCCCCGAGAGCCCGCACTTGTGGCACAAGTAGGGGCGGCCGTGCTTGTCGTAGACCGCGTCGGCGTCGGTGTCGGCGGCGGGGCGCGGCGGGGCGTCGGGCTTGACGCTGTCGTCGGTGTAGTCGCCGTTGTCGTCGGTGCCCACCCCCACAAACGTGCTCAGGCGTAGCTGGCGCGGGAGGGCAAACGCCCGTGGGTTGCACCGCTCCAACTGGTTCAAGAGGGGCCCAAACACCCCCACGTCGTTCCACACCGGCACCGGCCCGCGCCGGGCTGCACACTCGCGGCAGTACCAGTCGTCGTCGGGGGCCTCCTCGAGGGGGGGGTCGCAGCACGTGAAGTGGAACGACCGCGGGCAGCTCTCGCAGCAGATGAACACCCCCGGGCCGCCGCAGGCGCTACAAAAGTCGTCGTTGTCGTTGTCGTTGTCGTTGTCGTTATCGTGGCTGGGGTCGTCGTTGGCGCCGTCTTTGGCGCCGGAACCGGCCCCCGGGCCCGCATCGGCACGCCGGCCCGGCCTGGCCCCTAGCACGGCCGCGGGGGCCTTCTTGGGCGACGAGACCTTGATCTTGCGGGGCCGGCCCACGCCGCGGCGGCCCGTGGGCGGCGCCACCGTCAACCGCAACTTGGCGGCCCGCCCGCTGCGCACGTGGCTGGGGGCGGTGAGGGCGTCGCCCAAGCCGGTGGCCAACCGGCGCACGTATCCGCGCTCGACGCGGGGGTCGACGGCGTCGTCCTGGGGCGGGGCCGACCCCTCGCGCGAGGAGGAGGCGCTGGCCCGGGCCCCGCGCCGGTACCGGGCCGGCCACAACGACTCCTTCTTGATCTTGGCGGAAGGAAACGCCTCCAAGGGCAACCCCGTGTAGGCCGGGGTGGGCGGGGCGAGCGCAGGCTCGACAAACACCTTGTGGCCGTTGCGGACCACCACGCCGGAGCCGGACCCGGCGCCGTCGCCCGGGCCGGGGCTCGACGACAGCGAGGGGGGCTCGACGGAGGTGTCGCGGCGCGCGAGCCGGGCCGACTTGCGCGGGGTCGGGGTGGCGGCGGGCGCGGGGGTGGT